>OY720454.1:12092500-12130000 GCA_963082715.1 Harpalus rubripes
TCACTATTCCGCCAGCAGGGCCGATATCGCATGGGCCATTGTATACGGGCTGTTATTAGCGAACGCTATCACAAGTACCTACGCTACGAGTTCGAGACTTTTCTCCTCTCCGAAGTTTTTCTATCGTGAAGACGCTTGGAGAGGTTCGTAGTAATGATAGAGGATCCCACGCGGCTGCTCCACAACTGTCACGGGAACAAATTACTACCTACTAGATACAACGTGGTTGACACATGCATGCATAAGTAATTATTACATGTAATAACTCAAGTCTAAGACTAACTAACAGTAGGAGTCGTATTAAATAATATGTTTTCAATAATGAACCACTTATGTAGGTATATGAAGAACCTGTTTGTATTATAATAATAACATTAATAACACATCATTACGGTTTTTTATCCAATGATAGATGTGCTAATATGCTTCTTGCAGATTTTGGATATAAATATATTTTTACCGTAAGGTACATTCACAATTAAATTTGATTTCAGTACAATTTCATGCTGGCTTAAAATTGTAATATAAGCAGTAGCAGTTCTATGACGTCAGTAAAAACGAAAATTTTGATTCTGCGCACTTCGGGTTTGGATTGTACGACGGATTAAATCTTGCAAGGTTCAAGCTTCAAGCTATTACTTCAAGATGGAAGTCCATTTTCTAGTAAAATGAGATGGTTGGTTTTGGTCCTTCTAATAAATTGAAGGTGGGGCTTTCAAATGGTACATTTAACACGTTCGCCGGCGTGTACCACCGGTGGTACACATAATAAATTTTTAAAATAATTTTTATAAGCCGTAAATTTAGTTTGTATAATTTGTAATACGTTTAAGTTGAAGTATAAGATTATGTAGTATTAACTAGAATTATGATGATCGTTTTTACCTTCCGTCACCTTTAGGTAAGGAAGGTATTGTCTTTGGTCAAAAAATTCAATTCGGGCCGCCGCGCGTGCGTGCGTGCTTGCGTGCGTGTGCGTGCGTGCGTGCGTGCGTGCGTGTGCGTGTATGTGTATGTGTATGTGTATGTGTATGTGTATGTGTATGTGTGTGTGCGTGGGTGGGTGCGTGCGTACGTGCGTGTGTGGTGTGTGTGCGTGCGTGTGTCTGGTTATAATTGATCAACCGGAAGTACCCTCACTTGAAGATTTACCAGTTTTTCTTGAAAAAACGATGTTAAATATCATTTTTTCACATTTAATGTTTTTATAAATATTAAAGAATATTTTATTCTCTATACGATTAGAATGCATTTTATAGTTCATATTAATTGGATATAGAGTTTAAAAAATTATAAAAAATTTAAATATCATATATTAGCCAGCTATGCTATAATTCTGGAAACAGCTGCTATATTAAGAAAATTCTGATTGAAAGGTGTCAGTGTCAAGTGCAGTTGACAGTATGTTTGTGTTATAATTTTACTGTAAATATATGATCTTTTGCTAGAAACTTTCAGTATGGAATTTGTATAGAATACATACAACTGCCTTAAGATAATGTACAAAAAATAGAATCTTTTGCAAGGAACTTTCTGTATGACATTTATACAAAATACATAGAACTGACGGAAAGTAATATGCTGGGCACATCAGATTTTTTATGTTATTTTATATTAAATATGTTAAAAAATAAATAAATATATCATCACGGCATATTACCCATTGCTGGGTGTGTCAATTTGCTTACACATGTCTGTAATGATGATGCCATATTTGTATCGTGCGGAGTTTAGCAGGCGTGGAGAGTGCACCACAGTGGCCAATTTAAATATGTTTATATATTGTTTAATTTAAATCAAGCCCACTCGCACATTGGCAATTGGGCCAAAAAGTTTTGCAAAGATTATTTTTTGAAATTTCTTAAAACCAATGAAATGCTTCATTCTTTGTCACATGTCTGCGTTTTAACCAATCCTGTCATTATTATACTGAGAATAAAGCTCTAGAGATTATTCCCGGGAAAAATAAAATAGAATCAAATTTAACAAATTAAATTTCTATTTTGTTTCACTGTCGACTGTTTTTACTGAATTTTACGAGTGTTTATGAATACGTATGGGCATTAGTCTATTATTGTTTTTAATTTAAAATATGAGATGTGTATACGGCAGTGGCGTAGCCAAGGGGTGGGGTTTCGGGTTTACACTACCCCCCCCCCCCATTGAATATATTAATATTTCCAAATGTATATAATTGAATAAGATATTAGCAACTTTGTCCGTAACAACATGTAGAGCCGAAAGGTCATTTTCGACATTAAGAAGATTAAAATCATATTTGAGATATACAATGTTGGAAAACAGACTAAATGGATTAGCCTTACTTAACATCTACAGAGGTGCCGGAATTTGTGGGGAAGAAATATTGCAGGAATTGACGAAAAAGAAAAGAAGATTAAATTTTGATACATAGAATTGACTAGCCAAATAATTATTTTAATTTTATAACAATGAGTTTATACCTGATTTTTTTTAAATAATATAATAGATAAGTACTAAGTAGAACATATATTTTAATTTTGTAACAATGAGTTTGTGCCTATTTTTTTAAAATAAAATAATACATAAGTAGGACAATGTATGGGAAGTTAATTCGTATACAACCCTCACTCCTAGTTACGCCATAAATTTTTGTGACATCATACCCCCCCCCCATTTGAAAATCTTAGCTACGCCACTGGTATACGGATTATGCGCAAATGATTCACGGTATAAACATTCAGATTCAATGAGAAATATTCGTTTTTATTTATTTCCACAAGTTAACAGAAAGGTTAAGAAACAAACTAAATAGAAATAAATATGTTGGCACATATCTTCTGGTTTTAAACTCATTTTTAGTAATTACAATGAACGAACAAAACAAATCAGAATACAGAATTAGGATATCAATACGACAGATGGAAACAGAATGACAGGTATAATACTATGGAAAGGGACGGAAGACAACGATCGGGGGTTTGTTTGAACGCAAGATCTTCTATCTGTCTCGCGCAGCTCTCTCTCTTGCATGTGACGTCAATTCTGTAAGTGTCTATTTGTATATTTATTTGCAATAATTTTTTATGTAATAATTCAAAGTATTTAGGTTAGCTTCTGAGTAAATAAAGTATGCACATACTCTGAGAATTCTTAATTTACATACATTAATTATAACACAATATATTGTAAGATACTCATCAACATGAAGTTTTCTAATTAAACTTCAAACACAATAAAACAGCAGTAAACTAAACTAAAACAATCCTGAATCTACATGCGTCATTCCTCATTTAATTACATTACCTAGGTCACACGCTCCGAATCCGTACGTACATACGTATGTGTATGTGTCTCAATACATCTTGTATCATCTCGAGTGTGGTACGTTTGATTAGCTGGCGATGAGTATCACATAATACCAGAGATAATGAATATTGACGTGAGCCATCAACAGGAGAAAAAATAAATTGTGGTTTCATCCTTCGAAGAATTCGCGAAGGACAGAATGAATAACTTCTGCACAGTAATTTATTAATATAATTTTTAGGAAAATAAATTCTGGGATGCAGTCATGTAATTATTTATTTACTTCAACGTTTCGATCCTACCAGAATCATCTTCAAGAAGAAATAATTAATTTTTTATAATTACAGTCATTGAAAATAATAATAAATAAATAAATAAAGTGTAAATAGTGAATAAAATGAATAATGAATGAAATAAAAATGAAATGAAAAATAAATAGTGACCATTGAAGTATCTTGACATTTTCATCAAAATGACATTTATACAAAATACATAGAACTGACGGAAGGTAATGTGCTGGCCCCATCAGTTTTTTTTATGTTATTTTATATTAAATATGTTAAATTATATTATATATATATATATATATATATATATATATATATATATATATATATATATCATCACGGCATATTACCCATTGCTGGGTATGCCAATCTGCTTTGATGATGACATTTTCATCAAAATGACATTTTTCTTTTTAAATTTGTTTAACTGAAGATTGTAGTGTTGCAAAAATTATGTATATAACTTGTGACTAAACGGTGCTTTTTTCATGTGTGAGCACTGTTTAGCCACTTGTTATATAATAGTGTATTATTCAATGAGCATGTAATGTATGCTATTACTCATGAGAATGACGATTGCATCACGAGTCGAAAGGCGAGTAATGTAAATAATTCGAATGAGTAATAGCCACTACATGCGAATAGAATATTGTACTTCATCCACAATTGTTCAATAATAACATATCAGCGCCATATTTGTATTAAACAAACTGGTGTGGCCAACACAATACCTTCCGCCATATACAGACCAAGTCACAAAAATATTAAGCTAATCCTTATTTTTTGGATTAGCGAATTTTACTCTAATTTTGGGAGTTTATTTCTTAAAATATAGTCTAATCTAATTCAAGTAATTACCTTTTTTGATAATAAAATGTAGATTAGATGAAGATTACATGAGGATTTAAACTTTTTTGTGAATCGTTAATTTTTATTAATCTAAATACATACCTACATATTTATTTATGTTGGAAACTGTATTGATATCCTTTCCTATTGTTCTATTTACTTTTTTCTTATATATTTGTCCATAAAATATGAAGAAAAGGTATTAATGCAAATCTGTAGAACATTTAATAATCTTTAATAATAACATTATGAATCTCGAAAAAATAACATTTAAAGATATTTTTCGAAGAAAAACTATTTTGAGCTTCAAGTAAAGTGCGATTTCCGTTTATCCGACACACACGCACGCACGCACGCACGCACGCACGCACGCACGCACGCACACACACACACACACACACACACACACACACACACACACACAGACTTCATCATGAAAATGTTAAACTTGGATTCTAGGGATCTTAAAACGGACTCATTTAGCATGCGATTTTTAGCACGGGAGGTAAAAATAAGTACAATTTTTTCACTGACAAATGCAAAAATATTTTTGTTTACACAATCTTACTACCGAGTATTCAGCTATAGTTTAAGCTTAAGAAGAAAATAAAATATTGAAAAAAAAAACTAGTGTAATTTTGGCTTTTTATGTGAAAAGAGTTACTTATTAAAAGTAATTTTGTTTGTACTCTTTGAAAGGTAAATTTATGCACATTTCGTGGAAACTCTAATTCTAAAGTGGTGCTTATGACTCATATAACCACTAAAAATAAAGTGGATACTATTCCTCTGTCATGTTGTAATTCATATAGAAATGTTGAAAACGAGATATACACGTTTTCCGTTGTAATAAATATATCAAATTCAAATGCATCCAGTAATTCCAGTATGACAGTTATATTATACGAATATGCTAGAGATACAACTTCACAATTAAACTAGTGACAAGAAATCATAACAGAACCAAATATAAACCACGGCATTTCAAAATAAAATGCTTTGACAATTACCACGTATATTCACAAATATTTTTATTCCAGATATAAAAATCTATCACTGTTGTATCGAATTACTGTCATATCTGTTTTATAAATTTATTGCAAATTTAGATAAACATTTCCAATTTTCAAATATGAAAATGGAAATATTGTAAAATTGTCGGATTTTTAAATAAAATTTACATTATACTCGTATATGAGGTGCGATATTTTAAAATAACAAGTAGGATGTTATTTTATTTTTACAATATGATTCATATTTTGACGTGTATTTAAAAATATAATTGTGAACATAAACATAAAGGCTAATTTCAGATTTGTAATTTCAATGTTTTACCAACTTAAAAGTAAGGGGGTCATTTTTACTGACTGCCTCCAATATACACATATACAGGCTGATTGAAAAAAATCTGATGTGGCCAGCACATTACCTTCCGTCGGTTCCATGTATTTTGTATAAATATCATACAGAATGTTCCTTGTACATTACCTTAGGGCAGTTTTATGTATTTTATACAAATTCCATACTGAAAGTTTCTAGCAAAAGATCGTATATTTCCACTAAAATTATAACACAAACATACTGTCAACTGCACTTGTCACTGACACCTTTCAATCAGAATTTTCTTAATATAGCAGGTGTTATAGCATAGTTGGCTAATATATGATATTTAATTTCTTTATAATATTTTAACTCTATATCTATTTAAAATGAAGTAAAAATGCATTCACACCGTATGGAAAATAAAATATTCTTCAATATTTATGATAACAATAAATGTAAAAAATCTGATCAGCTCTTCATATGGATGTAACGAAGAGGAATACGAAAGAATTATAATTTTTGGAATTGTAGTATTAGAGTTATCGCATTAGAAAATTTTGTCACAGACAGACACACACAGCACATACAGACACACACAAACACACACAAACAAACACACACACACACACACACACACACACACACACACACACACATACATACATACATACATACATACATACATACATACATACATACATACATACATACATACATACATACATACATACATACATACATACATACATACACACATACATACATACATACATACATACATACATACATACATACATACATACATACATACATACATACATACATACATACATACATACATACATACATACATACATACATACATACATACATACATACATACATACATACATACATACATACATACATACATACATACATACATACACACAGATACAGGTATCATCGTAAAACCGTATTCTAGGGACCCTAAAACGTGCTTATTCATCAAAAACTCACTACCGATTTTTTTGACCAAAGACAATACTTTCCTTACCTAAAGGTGACGGAAGGTAAAAGGCGCTGTTACATAAATTTTAATTTCAAATGATTTTAGTGATTGATAGTGACAATGGTTAATTTTTATTTTTTTTTTCCTTCATTTCGACAATGGTCATATAGCCCATTGTCCCTAATTTAGTTTTTATAATTAAATACCTATCACATTAGAATTTTTTAAATTATTACATTTATTTGAATAATTTTTGCATATAATTTCTAAGTAAGTCATTTGTCTTATTTATGATATAATTTTGTGAATCAAATTCAATGGCATATTCTCTCCTAATCTGTTGAATACACCTTATTGTTTTTTTTTTCATTATATAGTTTTCACCTCCCGCATAATTTGGCGTGTGTTGTGTGTCGTGTTTTGAGTGTGTTTACCTTTTGATAAAAATGCAGTCCCATAAAATGGACCGGAGATCGTATTCGACCAAAGGCACCGTACCGCTCTCTTCGACGTGCTTTATATTATCGTTAAACACACTCATGTTTTAATCATCAAAATATTAATTTCCTTTTATTCGCCCATAAAATTTTAGTAGGACCACGAAACCCACGGACTCGGGATGGGATAAATAATATAAGGCAATTAATCTACTTAAGATGGTTCAGTGAAGAGGAGATAGATGGCTCTGAGTGTATGTTTCATACATGTAATTTAGTTTATACACAGTAAAGCCTGTTTTAAGGGATGTAAGACATTAATGATAAATACTTGAACGTGTACATCGCAACGTACATGGATCAGTTTATGATAGATGAATGAAAATTCTCTTTACAAAATAAGGTGTAGTAAATTTATAAGGAACAGTATGTAATCAATAGCTATCTTGAAATACTAATACTATATAAGTAGCATGCAAATTTCAAAATAAATTATCAATATATTGTTACTAGTAAATATATACGGCGTTGATATATTGGATTTTTATTTGCACTTAACGGCACTTTTAAGCTTTTTTGAAAGACAATGCTAATTTTTTTTATCACTGTTGGGTTTCAAGTTACGATGTCAAAATTATTATTATTATTATTATTATTATTTTATAGAAAGTTACACGAATGGAAAGAATTTTTTTATTTACCAACATACATAAGTACATTAAGTTATTTATGTTCATTTATTTCAAACGGCAAAAATGCAAAAGTTATTAAAATCATAGGGGACAATCAGTGGTTGTTACGAATATGTTTAAGGTTTTTATTTACTACAACCAAATTTCCAAAAATTTAAATATCCGGAAAACAAAACAAAATTTCAAAACCGTTCGTTGAATTTTTCTCCGTACATTACATACATATACTCATAATATGCACAAAAACAAGGTGTTCAGTTTAAAATTTTATATTATGCGTCCATCATTATTATTAAAAAATCTGATGTGGCCAGCACATTACCTTCCGTCAGTTGTGCGTCAGTTCTATGTATTTTGTACAAATTCCACACAAAAAGTTTCTTGTAAGAGATTATACAGTAAAATTATAACACAAACATACTCTATGTCATTTGCACTTGACACTGACATTTGTCGATCTTCTAAATATAGTAGTTATTTTCATGGTTATAGCACAATTGGCTGAATTTTGAAATTTAATAAATTTATAATTTTTTAACTCTGTATCCATTGAATATAAAGTATAAAATGTAATCAAATCGTATAGAGAATAAAATATTCTTTAATATTTATAATAATATTAGATGTGGAAAAATGATGTTTAACAGCGTTTTTTAATGAAAAACTGTTAAAATCTTCAAATTAGGGTACTTCGGGTCGACCAATTATAACCAAAATCTAATTAAATCTTCATATGGATGTAAAGAAAAGGAATACGCAAAAATATAATTTTTGGAAAGGTGGTATTAGTTATCTATCCATCCATACATACATCCATCCATACATACAGATATCATCGTAAAAATAGTAAAATTATATTCTAGGGACCCTAAAACGTGCTTATTCAAAAAAAGGTAAAATAAAAAATTTCACACAGAAAGTTCCTTGCAAAAGATACTATTTCTTGTACATTACCTTCCGGCAGTTGTACGTATTTTATATAAATTCCATACAGAAAGTTTCTAATAAAATATCTTATATTTCCAGTCAAATTATAAGACAAACATACTATGTCAATTGCACTTGACACTGACATCTATTCTTTCAATCAGAATTTTTGTAATACAGTAGCTGTTTCCATAGCTGACTACTTTATAAAATTTAATTTCTTTTTGATTTGTTAACTTTATATCTATTTAATATGAAGTATAAAATGCAGTCAAATCGTATAGAGAATAAAATATTCTTTACTATTTATAATAACACTAAATGTGAAAAAAATTATATTTAACATAGTTTTTTCAAGAAGAACTGTTAAAATCTTCAAATGAGGGTACTTCGGGTTGACCAATTGTAACCAAAATCTAATCAGCTGTTCGCTGTTCATATGGATATAACGAAGAATAATACTAGAAAATTATAATTTTTGAAATTGTAGTATTAGAGTTTATCGCAGTCGAAAGTTTTGTTACACACACACACACACACACACACACACACACACACACACACACATGCACACGCACACACACACGCACACACAAACACACATACACACATACATACACACACACACACACACACACACACACACACACATGCACACATACACACACGCACACACAAACACACATACACACTCACACACACACACACACACACACACACACACACACACACACACACACACACACAGACACACACAGAGATAGATAGAGAGAGAGAGAGAGAGAGAGAGAGAGATACATCGTAAAAATAGTAAAATCGTATTCTAGGGACCCTTACACGTGCTTATTGATTAAAAACTCATCATCGAATTTTTTGACCAAAAACAATACCTTCCTTACCTAAAGGTCACGGAAGGTAAAAAAGCTAAAGTTTATTCCCTCTGAGAATACTACTTGGATATGCCATTGTTTGATTCTTGTATGAATTTTGCAATTACCCGATGAAAATTATGAAAATGAAGAAAGAAATGATAATAAAGTCGTATAAATTTCTTTCTATGTTGGTACTACTGTAGGAACTGTGAACACAGTGCATAGTTTTATTTTGAAACTTGGAAGAAATCTAGTGTTGCATCTAGTTTGTAAAAAATAAATGTATGACATGTTAATACTTCATATTCTGTGTTACTAGACAACTATTCCACATTAGAGGAATTTTACTCTAACGAATATTCCTCAAAGATGTTTTTATATACTCGCATCATAACTGCAGTAAGTGTAGTTAATATACAGGTAGATATCGTAATACTCGGTGTATAATATCAGCTTATAATGAGTAAGCAAGCAGAGCAAGAGTTGAAGTATTTTTATTCTGTAAAACAAACGAGATGCGTGGCTTGTTTCATGAATATGGATAGAAAATCGCTGCGGGGGTCTTATTTTTATATTCCGATCCGCTCTCTTTAAACATCAACCCGGCAAAGCAAAGCCGTTATACAAAGCTAAATTTCTATCTTCACATCATATGCTTCACAAAGTCAAATTAATTTTTCGTTTATTGAAATTTTCTCGTATAGAACAAACATATTTTGTTTGAAATACATAATTATATCATCACGGCATTTTACACGTTGTTGGGGGTGATAATCTAGAAGTAGCCAACGCGTCATTAAAAAAATTAACTGGCTTTGTGATGTCACTAAATGATACGTTTATACAGAATGTTTTTTGGATATTAGATATTAGATCGAGGGGAACATTCACTTGTTAAAGAAAATGAATTTAACAAGTGGTTCTTAAACTAAAACATTAAGTTATATTTTTATCTAATTCCGTTGCATGACGTCATGAAATGTCACTTTTTACTTAATTGACACAAATTGATTTTTGTAAAAATGTTTACGTAACTGAGTTACGTAAAGGATATTACACAACTAACAGAAACAAAAATATATCAATAATGATTTAATTCTTCTACATAAGAAGGAAGATCTATATCGGTTTCAAAACATATTCAGAATTTTGTGTATTTTAAAATTATTTTAGCGGAATTAGATAAAATTTAAAAAACTGACGGAAGGTAATTTGCTGGCCACATCAGTTTTTTTTGTTTAGAGGTCGCTTAAAATTTAAGTCTTGTGAATCAGTACGGTCTTTACGCTAACAATGAGTGATGTGTTGTGTGCATTGGTTGCTTGTCAGCTTTGAGTGTACTTAAACAGACTTTGTTCATGACAACGATATATTTTTACCGTTGAAGACATTATATAATTGTTATTCTTTTTACGTGCTTAGTTATAGTAAACAATAAAACAGAACGTTACAATACAATAGTTTCTATCTAATAATTATTATCCCTGTTCTCCTGTGCAATTATCAGAAAACAATTATCATCTCACTTACAATCTTGAGCATCTTCTCATAACTAACTCCCTCGCATGTTCTTTGTTTCGCCGCCTTAGCCTTCTACTCCGCTTGGAGGATTTATGAAACGGTGAGCTAACGTGTTCATTTCAAATAACAATATACACAGAGTTATTGCTCGTTAAATAAAGATGTTAGTACCCCGCTGTAGCGAATAGTGGGAGGGTGATAGATGCTTGGCTACTGAAACTCAACAAATAAAGAGTTTCTATTTGCAGAAATATTTGGCTTGCAAAGGAATCTGTGATCATGTTGGAGTTTTGGAAATTCGTATTCGAATTTAGTCAGTCTTTTATTTAAAATTATTTATTGTCGTTATTAAAATTTGCGTTCAACAACAAAAAAATTAAGGTAGCGGTAGAAATAGTGGCAGTGGTAGTGGCCTGGGTAAAAGATTGAATACGTTATAGCAAACGTATTCGTTCACATCAAAAAAATACTAAAATTAATAGTAGCGCAGTGGCAACGGCAGGGGTAGGAGTTTGTAAAGACCCATTTAGAATAAAAAAATTAACGGTAGTGTAAGAATTAGCGGCATCTGTAGCCTAAGAAATTTATAGTAAAAGATATTTCCGTTCACAATAAAAATTATTGAAATTATAGTTTCTAGGAATTTTTTATTATAAATTACTATTGTGCAAGGTTGACAGTTGTTGCTGTCATTTAATTTTTGCGCAAAAAGGAACTGACATAGATGATGACTTACACCACAAGCAGTCCATTGTGTGAGATATGCGAAGACATTAAGGGAATTTAAAATTATTTCAAAAAAAAGTAAATGCGTGGAGACAAATTGCCTTTGAAATAAGCGAAAATGGTAAGTTACGTGTTCACTATTAATTGTGCAAAGTTTATTAATAAGTCTATTTGTTTATATAGCGAACATCTGAGGCACACCACAAAATGATCCTTTTTCTATTGCTCATTTTATCTGATGAAATCAGAAATCAGATGTCAATAAACGTCAAAACCGTCAAAAAAATGAAGCGGTAACGGTAGTGGCAACGTAGAAGTTTGGAGTTTGCAAACTCCCACCGCTGCCGTTGCCACTGCGCTACTACTAATTTTCTTAATTTTTGGATGTGAACGAATACATTTGCTATAACGCATTCAATCTTTTACCCAGGCCACTACCACTGCCACTAATTCTACCGCTACGTTAATTTTTTTGTTGTGAATGATACTTAAAGTAAATTAACGTAGCGGTAGAATTAATTATTAACAAATTTTGCACAATTAATAGAGAAAACATAACTTACCATTTTCTCTCATTTCAGAGAAACTTTGTGCCCAAGTTTTTTGAATTAATTTTAAATTCTCTTAATCTTTCATCCCGCACAACGGTGTGCTTGTGGATGTGCTATTAATAAGTCATCATCCATGTTAGTTGCCTTTTGCGCAAAAATAAAATGACAGCTATAACTATCAACCTTGCACTCTAGTAATTTAAAATTAAAAATTCCTAGAAACTATAATTTCAATAATTTTTCATTGCGAACGGAAATAATTTTTACTACAAATTTCTTAGGCTGCCGATGCCACTAATTCTAGCACTTCCGTTAATTTTTTTAATTCTGAATCGGCCTTTAGGTTTAGATTTATGGATTATACTTTAGATTTAAAGACTTTGGCCTCATATTATGTAATGACTCCATTCATACTTCAGAATTTAGGGTCTCAAAATCCAAATCATAAAGCTAAACACTGCAAGGTCCAAACTTTAGGTTTATGATTTAGTTTGATGTCACAAACTTCACCAATGAGAACGAGCCTGAAATGATATACATATATACACCCATCTTTATTTAGTATCTACATGGTGGATTCGGCTTTTTAAACAAATACGAGAAGAACATGGAGACTGTCATAACTTAATTGCTGAAATATAACCAAAAATGCCAGGCGAATGACAGCTTCACGGCGCACAGGTGTCTTGTTGAGCCCTGCTCTATCGATATTTTAATCTTGTTTTTGAAGCATTTACACAGATGTCTGTTTATAACAAAACTAATTTTCAGGTAATTTAAACTTACATTTATGAATGACTTAAGGTGCATTCACAAATGAAAATTAGGTTTATGATTTTTGTTTAGGTTTAAGTAAGTCATTCATAAATGTAAGTTTAAATTACTTGAAAATTAGTTTTGATATGTACATCTATGTTAATGCTTCAAAAACAAGATTAAAATATCGGTAGAGCAGTACTCAACAAGATACCTGTGCGCCGTGAAACTGTCATTCGCTTGACATTATTGGTTATATTTCAGCAATCAAGTTATGAGAGTCTCCATGTTCTTCTCGCATTTGTTTAAAAAGCCGAATCTACCAAGTGGATACTAAATAAAGATGGGTGTATATATCTATATCATTTCAGACTCGATTTCATTGGTGAAGTTTGTGACGTCAAACTAAATTATAAACCTAAAGTTTGGACCTTGCAACATTTAGCTTTATGATTTGGATTTAGAGATCCTAAATTCTGAAGTGTGAATGGAGTCATTACATAATATGCGGCCAAAGTCTTTAAATCTAAAGTATAAACCATAAATCTAAATCTAATTTTCATTTGTGAATGCACCTTTACTTAAACCTAAACAAAAACCATAAACCTAATTTTCATTTGTGAATGCACCTTTACTTTTGTGCAAAAAAATAATTTTGACGTTGGTAATCAGATTCAATTTGATACGATTTCAGACCCGCATTATTTTCTTCTTCGCCAGATGCACGATCAAACTTATTTGTGATAATATTTCACCATTTTTAGCATAAACCCGTAATTGCTACTCTAACCTATATTTTCTTTGTTTCAGAGCTACAATACACCTGCCAAGGCTTACTTCTTGTTTCTCCGGTACGGTGAGTCTATAAATCTCTCTGTGAATATTGAAACTCGAGTCTTTATCTTGCTTCGTGTTATTATGTGTCGTTTATTAACCCATCCGTTATTAATTTTCGACGCCTCTCAAAAACTAAAGCTACGAGGCTTGCTTGTGGCCGACCGCGGTATTTATTGTTCTCGTGAACGTGAAAGAGATAAACACGAGCGCTCGTGTGAATCGAAGATGGTGAATCGGATTTGGAGATATTGTTAGAGTCTAGACGTCTGCTCGGTACATATAGATACTAGCAGAATTGGAGTCATATTAGACCGTATGAATATGGGATTATACGCTTCAACAGACTTGGCAGAAACAAAACTATTGTATCGAATCAAATATGAGGATATTATTGTTTATTTTGCAAATTATACCCGACAAACTACAATGAAGTTATGAATTTGGAACTATTTACTTTCAACAAGTGAATATATAGATGTGATTGTTGAGCTAAATTGATTTGAAAAAGATTTTTTTACCTATCAGAATTTTGTCATCATACAGGGTGTTTTATACACCATACCAAATAACCGTTAATGTACGAGTAATTCGATATTCTAATTGTATTGGAAAGATTTTCTTCGAATTCGCAAAAATAAGTGCAATTTATTGAATTAATTTTTTTTTTTGGATCACTAGATTCCTATAGTTTAGGTATGAAAATTACGTAGTAACAATTTTTACATTCCGTCACCCTTAGGTAAGGACTTTACAATTTTTACGATGACGTTTCTGTGTGACAAAATTTTTATTGTGATAACTCTAATACTACAATTCCAAAAATTATAATTCTTTCGTAATCCTCTTCGTTATATCCATATGAAGAGCTGATTAGATTTTGGTTATAATTGGTTAACCGGAAGTACCGTCATTTGAAGATTTTATCATTTTTTCTTTAATGTTATTATAAATACTGAAGAATATTTTACTCTCTATGCGATTTGAATGCATATTATACTCGTACTTCATATTAAATTGATATGTTAAAAAATTATAAAGAAATTAAAAGTCATATATTAGCCAGCTATGCTGTAACAGCTGCTATATTAAGACAATTCTGATTGAAAGGTGTCAGTGTTTGTGTTATAATTTTACTGGATATATAGAATCTTTTGATAGAAACTTTCTGCATGGAAATTGTATAAAATACATACAACTGCCTTAAGGTAATGTGCAAGAAATAGAATCATTTGCAAGGAACTTTCTGTATGACATTTATACAAAATACATATAACTGACGGAAGATAATGTGCTGTCCACATCAGATATTTTAATTTGCTATTGCGGCAAGGTATACCATTAAGGGAGATTTTACAAAAAAAAAACTAATATAATTGTAAACTTTAAAACTTTACAATAAAAGTGTATGAAATGAAGTAAATTTCTGGATTACATTCAAATTATTTATTTAATTTTCGGCCTCAACCGATTTCGGCATCTCTTTTGCCTTCTTCAGGAGCTACAATGATTACAAAATTTTGAAAAACTTTGTGGATACATACATAGTATGTATAACTTATATGAAAATATTAAAAAAAAAAAAAACATGTAGATGAACACATTGAAATAGAAACACATTAAAATAATAACAAAAAACATAACAACACACGTAGGACGTCAAATTAGTAAATGGAATAAATAAATAAATATAATAAAATACTCAAAAAGTCGTCAAAATAAAAAAATAAATGTGTGAATCTGGTACCTGTATGAAAAAATATAATTCAGTTTTAACCAGGGACTCGAACCGAAAAAAATTGGGGTTCGGTTACGGTTAACGGTTTTGACTTTAATAAAAATTCGGGTTCGGTTATCGGTTACGGTTTTTTAAAAAATATTATATCGGTTTTCGTTTCGGTTAAAAAACCAAATAAGTTTCGTTTTCGTTACGGTTTCGGTTCTTTTCGGTTTCGGTTTAAATGAAAAATTAGTTTAATTTTTATTTTTTGCAACATGAAATACATTTAGTACCTATTTCGTAATGTAATAACATTTTAATTCCACGTTTCACTAACAACTAGTACTAATAGATATATTCGGCTTGTTCGGAATTCAAAATTCGAAACGAATCTGTAAGTAATTATTTTAAATAAAAGTATAAAGTTACGTAGGTACTTTTATTTTAAGGTGTGATTTAAAAATAAAAATCGCGGTTCAAAAAGTAACTATGAGTTAAAGTTTTCACATTAAAGTTCTTAAGTTTATTTTTGCAACAAAAATTAAATATGTTTCGTAAACTATTAATATTTTAATTTTAAGTTTTAATATTAATGCTATTATAATAGTAATAAACTAAATGGGTGATTGATTGAAAAATGTCAACAAATAAGTAATTTTTTATTATAATTGCAAAAAATAATTAAAAAATAGAGTAAAATGCCTTAATTTTTTTTAAATAAGAAACTACTTTTTTATGAATTCGAATGCATGCACAGTATTTCTACGAAAAAGATGTGGGTTAATAAAAAATACCTATTTTAAAATTTACGGTTTTAGTACCGATATTATTTCGGTTCGGTTATGTTTTCGGTTACAGAACGAATTTATTTTTCGTATCGGTTTTCGGTTTCCATATTTGAAGAAATAAAATATGGGTTTCGGTTTTCGGTTACGGTTTCATAAAATGTCAAATATCGGTGCGGTTTTCGGTTACGGTTTCGTTACGGTTCGGGTCCCTGGTTTTAACATGTATAGTTCGGAAGTTCGTTGTTTTACCTCAAAAAAATATTTGAAATTATTCATCATTTCTTCTTATTCTCTCTTTTGTATTAAGTTTAATTTGTTTAATTTATTGTTTTTATTGTGTTTTAAAACTATTTTCATGTAAGTTATACCTACTATGTATCCACAAGGTTTTACAAAATTTTGTAATCATTGCAGCTCCTGAAGAAAGCATAAAAGATGCCGCAACCGGTTGAGGCCGAAAATTAAATAAATAATTTGACTGCAATCCAGAAATTTTCTTCATTCTATACAGCCAGTCAAGTAGCTTCATCATCCATTTACAACAAAAGGTTTTTCTTTACAATGTTAGTTTTGACTTTCACTGGAATTCAAATATATAATTTTGAACTAAAATATTAAGTACATAATCAAATAATATATTACTTGGACGTCATAAAATGCTAATATGCATGTAATAGTTGTACAATTAAATCAACTCCTATACCATGGCTACATGTTTTAGCACATATCGCACCATATGAAATTAGAAGAAACTACTTTACTAAACGTTTTTGGGATAAATTTCAAAATTCACCTGATATGTTTTCGATTACAAAAGATTTAGATAATTTACCATCTAACAGACTAAAATCTCGTAAACCATTTTGGAATGAAGAATTTCTTAATGCACCTTTCTGCACTTCAGAATATTGGAAAATTGCTTGGCAGACAGCCGATATTCCAAATAAAAATTTAATTTCAGATCCCACAAAAGAAGTAATAGGTTTAAATCAACCAAGGGCTATTTGGTGTAAGCTAAATCGTTTTCGAACATGTCATGGAAAATGTAATAATATGTTATATCACTGGAAAATACGCGACAGTCCAAATGGGCCGTCCATGTCTTCGACTTTTTGAAATTACATGTCGCATATGAATTTTGAATATAAATAAATGAAAACGAAATAAAAATAGCTATATATTTTGTATTTTTATAACTATAATAATGTAATTAAAGTTTTTAGCGTAAAATGATCGCCATGTTGTGACGTCAGCGTCATTACAGTCATCCAGTTACCCTGTGAAAATGTCACTATACAGTGGACCATGCATATTTTGCTTATATATTCGCGATTGAAGTTGCACATACTCTAACATACACATATTTAATATATCCGAGTAATTTTTTATTAAGAACAAAAGAAAATTTACTTATTAAATAAATTTATATTATAATTTATGTTTTAATTATTGTAATCCCAATACTTGTCATTGTTGCAATCATTTAGTAAATAGGTATGTAAATGTTGGTTTACTTTTATTATGAACTACGCTTTGATTATTGTAATCAATACTGTTATTGTTGTATTTCATTATAAATAGAAAATAGTTTAATTATAATAATGGCACTTGGTGAGTATAATAACCTTCAATATTATATTAAA
This sequence comes from Harpalus rubripes, assembly GCA_963082715.1. Taxonomy (NCBI): domain Eukaryota; kingdom Metazoa; phylum Arthropoda; class Insecta; order Coleoptera; family Carabidae; genus Harpalus; species Harpalus rubripes. The sequence goes on from OY720454.1 coordinate 12,110,706, forward strand.
GAAAGTCGTAAAGTCACAATTAAAGCGAATGATTAACCTGATTATGAAAATCAACAAAACTTATTAATTTTACTTACCTGATTTTTGTGTAATATGTACTTTGGAAGTTTTTCCTAAATTATCATTTAACACTACTCCTACACCTGTTCATGTAAGTAAATCAAACAAATATATATTTTGAAATGGTATAATAAGTATCTGGCTTTATTGTATATTATATTACCATTATTAATGGTAACGTTTGTCGGTTCTCTCTACTTATGACAGAGTGACGCTAACGTCACAACTTTCGCGCCGAAACTTTAATAATTATTTTAGGCGTTATTAAGCATAATTTCAAGAAAACAAAAAATACGGAATTTCTATTTTTAAATTCTTCGTAATTCAAAAAAAGTTGGACGGGCCCATTGTGATTGTGGAGCAGAAAGAAAAACAATTCAGCATATAGTTGAAGAATGTCCCTTATCTAAATTTCAGCAAGGTTTCGCCGAACTTCACCAATTAACGGAAGATGCACTAAATTGGATAGTAAAAATAAAAAATATTTAATTTGTATTGTTTTTTTTTTCTTATTCTTCATGTATTATTTTATCGAATGTATTTGTACTGTCTTTCTTTCATACGAAATATATAATAGAGAAATACTTGCAATGGCTATAATTTAGAGGTTGGCATATAAGCAGGTGCAACATTTGCCGGGTAAGTGAGTGCAACTGTACTGTTTCACTCTGTCCTTTGTTGCGGTTACAGAACAAGTGAAGTGTGTAATTTTTGCGGCAAGAACAAGCGGAAGTGGGTTAAAGTAACATGGCGTGCTAGGCACACATGTTATAACTTAATTACAATACATAATAAAAGTGTAATTACATCATAAGCCGCTAAGACAGATTTAATTAAAGTTAACCAGCTACGTTAGTATTGTTCCAAACAATTTTCATGCTCCATGCCCCAACTCTGTAGCTAACGAGGATTTTCAAAATAATTTCGCCAAACGCCCCAAACGTCTCGTAAAGTGACGGCGTAAAACCATGAAAATATAACCTAGTATTTCGTTTATGGCTGAATTTAAATATCACGGTGGTGGTTGTGGTGTGGTAGATCGGCTGATAACCAGATACTCCTCGTAAAATCTCAAATACTAACAGAACAGAATGATTACGGAATTCTCATCCTCGTCCTGGACTCTGGACTTGAATATGTAAATCGCTGCTCATTTAGATTGCTCTGCTGCTCTACAAATTGCTCTGAAGCAATTCATTATATCTTATAAAATGCTGCCTCATAAATAATTAAATATATTAATTTCATCAGCGTACAACTAGAACTAGGATACATAAATAATTTATACAGTATCCAGTACAAACTAAAAACAAAAATATATGTATGTATAAGAATTATTTATCTGTATATGTAATACGAGTTTATTTTGCAGTGTGTTCCATTTATATATTTAGTGCGTACTTTTTTGCACTGAGAGCATAAATCGTTTTCCATTTATATTATCTGTGCGCCCTAATTGAATTTTACGTGTTCCATTTGTACCTTTCGAGTGAACTGAACCTTATTCACTGCGCACTTCCTTGCATTTACTGACTGCAAAACGAAATATATAAACGAAAAGTTTAAAACAAAAATAATAGCGTTTTGCATTTATATAAGTGTGTTAGGAATAAGTGTAGACCCCTTCTGTAGTACTAGATGTATTGGAAATGAGTTGGGAGTACAACACAGCATCATACATAATTTTTAATAAATTCATATTATTTAAACAAAAATCTGGTGTGGCCAACACAATATCTCCCGCCATTTACAGCCCGAGTCACAAAAAAGATTAATATAATCCTTATTTTTGTATTAGCGAATTTTACTCTAATTTTGACAGTTTATTTCTTACAATTTAAAGTATAGTCTAATCTAATCCAAGTAACTACCTTTTTTTAAACCCCTCAACAGGATTAAATTACAATTACAGAGTGGGTTGACATTCACATACATCTATGCCTTAGTGGGATTCGAACCCAGAGCCCCGAGGGCACTCATAACATGAGGCGTTGGTCTAACCATTAAGCCACCGGAGCTATAATAAAATGAAGATTAAATTTTAAATACCGGGATAGAATATAATTCACTAATCCAAAAATGAGGATTAGCTTAAACATTTTTGTGAATCGTTAATTTTTATTAATCTAAATACTACCTACATATTTACTTATGCTGGAAACTGTATTGAATTCCTTTTTTATTGTTCTATTCTATTATTCTATTTCTTCTTTTTTAAACGTTACTAATATTATTTTGAAATGAGTAGTTTTTTGACAGTGACATTTATCTGTCAATTACATATATTTGAAAAACTGCATTTTGTTTGTTTAAAGCGTAGGCTCTGGGATTTAAATTATAGATAATTTTATCAATTTATCCATAAAAAATATAGAAAAAGTATTATTGCAAATCTATAGAAACTTTAATAATCTTTAATTTTTATAATAACTTTAATCTCGAAAAAATAACATGTAAAAGGTATTTTTCGAAGACACATACACACACACACACACACACACACACACAAACACACACACACACACACACACACACACACACACACACACACACACACACACACACACACACACACACACACACACACACACACACACACACACACACACACACACACACACACACACACACACACACACAAGCACACACAGACATCATCGTGAAAATGTGAAAATTGGATTCTAGGAACCTTAAAACATGGTCATTTGCTAAAATCTCGATATGCGATTTTTAGCACGATCCCTATGCCTCCCTTGCCAAGTTTAGCGGGAGGTGAAAATGTATTTTTTAACTTTATTTATTAATCCAATATAATATATCTATTATTGTTATAATGAACGACATTTGTTCAAATCATATTGTCAGAAACGTCAAATAAGAACTTACGTTGTGACACATAAAAAGTCAAGCTTTTATTTATTTTTTGTTCAATTCCATGGCTGTCGATATTTTTAACGTAATTTTCGACATTTTCATATTTAATTTCTGTTGTTATAAAGCATGTAAAGGTAATTCTGTTTATTGATTTAGATGCAGAATTTTATGCCCTAAAACTTTTAATTGACGTGTTTTTGCTTAAAATAATTTGGAGAGCAGAAAATAGCAAAAAACTGATTTCCCATGTTAATCTCCTATGTACACCTTTAAGACAAACACACGTTACCATATTCAGCATGTTATTACATCATATACCTCTCCCTGTCTGTCTGCATACTCTAATATTTAACTATTTTTTTTAGTCGATATGAATTTAAAGAAAATTGAAAATAACTTTGGTAGGATAATAATCCTTTACAAATAAACTCAGTTTGCAAAAAATACTATTATTTTTTATACACCGTCTTGAAATGGCGCCCCTTATGGTTAGCGCCTTTGTGCGGGGCACAATCTGCCCACCCGCACTGAGCGGCCCTGCTTCAAACTTTAGTCCCTAAAGAAGTGTTTTGCTTTTGATGCTGATGAGATTTAACATTATAGTTTATTTTTTAATGCATAATCTATTATTTTATTAGTCATTGCGTTATTGGTCGTCTGTATATATTTTAATTTGTAAGGCAAATAACAGTAAAATTGATGAGTAAATAAAAAATTGTTGTAATAAGTTTGCAGATTGGTTTTCAAATAAGTTGGCCATTTTTCTTAATTGAATATTGTAAACCGAGCTATGTAAATTATTTTAGCATGGTAGTTACGAAGGAAAAATAATTAAAACGGATCATAAAACGTAAAATATGTAGAGTTTAAGGTGAATATTTGCATACAAGTAATAATGGTTTAGTTCATAGGAAGAAATAAACATTTCCATATAAACTATAACGCAAATGAAGATTGGGGATTGGTTGGCTTTTATGGGCCTGCACAATTAAAGTGACGTAGTGAAAATTCAGCGCGAAAAATCATGCAGACGCCTCTGTTATTAGTGTGCAATTTTATCCCGGGGTTTATGCATATTTATAAGTTGAACTGTTGGTCGGAGCGGAGCACAGCGCCAGCCGAACGACGTAAAAAAGGAAAATCCTTAAGTTAATTACTACAAGTTAATAACGGTCGGATGATCCTGATTAAATATAGCCGCAATAAAGTACTTGTAACTGTGACGGGAACAAGTGATTTCGCTTTTATCACTGTTCGACAGTCTGGTTTCGTTGTTTGACCCGCGTATTCAATCAACGCCGCCTAGGATGAGCTGCTACGTAGAGCGTCTTTGTCCAGGCCCGGATTAAGTGATTTCAGCGCAGATTGCTCCGTACTGACATCGCAGCTAATTAGGATTGATGTCGATTCTGCCGCAGGAATTTTATTTAGACGAGCAAGCCGCACAATTTCCTGGAACTTCTAAAGCACCACTTTACAATCAAATACCGTTTTCTATATCACTTTATACCTAAATCAGGAAGCTGTATTCGAGAATCTGATTACTTTTAACTAATACTTATGTTCGGAGTTACAAACGAGTACTTTTTTGTAAATATTTTTGATGCTTAGATAATTGTCCCACAAAATCTGTTGGCAGCGCTGTACCTGTCACGGCGCCTAGTAGGGCATGTTAAGCCGGTATCCAACTGTATTTTTTTTTATAAAAATGGACGTAAATATTTTTATAAAAACCGTTTTGACAGAATTTTTATGAAAACTGTATTTACATGACGTCACGTAAAAATTTTGATGTGACGTCACATAAATACAGCAGTCTGTATTCATTTTGTTGAAAGCTGCGTTATGATTGGATGTTGATACGGGCGTGCGCAATGCGGTTGCTTGAACCATGTGTAAAATCATTTTCTAAAGAGACAGCGTTGTTGTTATTTCCAGATATTATTTGAACAGTGGTGAGCGTTTGTTTATATTGAAATTGGAAATAATATGAAGCAAAATAATCAAAATGTATAGTGTGGTTGCTTGAACAGACGTTTTAATTGATTTGTAAAGAAATGAAGTTTTATAGCACACAAGATCGCCTGAATATTATAATAAATACGCCAGGCAAAGTGCGATTTTCAACTGCTAAATGTTACTATCATATAATACAACATCAAAAAATAAGTATTAAAGTTAATTAATATTTACATGTTATTCTTCGCATTTCTTTTTTCTCCTTTTAAATTTCCGACCGAATCCTATTAGAATACTCATTAATCGTAACCAACAAAGTTTTTCAACCAATAATTTTACGTAGTATTAGTATAAATATCTTGATCTATAATTTATAGAAAGTGTATTTTGAATTACCTGTACAAATTTGCAAAAATAAAATATGAAGTAAATGAGAAGCCCATACAAATCTGCCTAGTTTAAGCATTTTAAGATGGACCTTATTCACCTACATACTCGCGTCGTACCCTTTAAGTAGTGACGATAAAAGATTAATTTTTCAAAATTTATGTGTACACTAGATAGAATAATGCCCATCTTCCATGTGCCGAAAAACACTGCCTTGATGAGTGTCACGTTTCTCACTTTAATTTCGAACTATGTCCTATGTCTTTCATTCGAAGAAAGTTTCAGTAATTTATTTCATCTTCTATTCGTAATTCGTTGTGTGCGATAAGTAAAACACTGCGATTTTTATTTCTTTTCTCCAGCCATAATCTAGTCCACTAGCGATGTTCTGATTTTTTTTTATTTTTTGTATAACTGTGTAACCCATTACTCCAACAATTATTGCAATTTTTTATTTGAATTGACATTATTCATTATGAAATTACAAAACGCAACTACCTCTGCAGAACAACGTCCACAAAATGAAGTTTAGTAGTACCTTGGGCGCCAATTCTCTTTCATGAGTTATGCAACACTCCATAAAAACGCGTAAATTTTTTTTACAGTGGGATGCAGTACTTTTCATGGAACGTTTTTATAAAAAAAATTTATAAAAATTTTTATAAAATTTTTTACAGTGGGATACCGGCTTTAGATTTTTTTACATTTTAAATGACTGTTCTCTAACCCAATAGTATTTTATGTCCCAAGGGCGTTACGATCTTGATAATGCCAGAAGGGCGACGAGGATCTAGCCCGAGGGCTTTTGGCCCGAGGGATAGATGTCGTCCGATGCTCAGCGGTTACATAGGCATTACTTAAATTTTAGATTTCCGTGGTAAAATCGGCCATGATTATATTAATGACAGTTTTAAAACACTATTTCTTTGTTTAATAGGTACATAAAATTAGAACTACGAGTTATCTGCAATATTTATGAAATTAAAATTTAAGAATAATTTATATACCCTAAGGTGCATTCACAAATGAAAATTAGGTTTATGGTACCGACCAAAAAGCAAAGAGAGACTTGACAGCTTCGTGTTATTTTAAAAGATAGAAGTTCGGTCAGCAGAGACGTTTGACGATGATTCCAAAACTCAAATTTGTAATGCAGGCAGCATGCTTCTCTTTTGTAATGCGGGCAGCATGGATGCATCTCTTGAATTTAAAAGAATAAAAGTAAATTCAACGTTTCTTTCACAAACATTCGTAAACAAAAATCCTATTCGCTGTTAGGGGAATGGTTTATGGGTTTTGTTTAGATTTAAGTGAGTCATTCATAAATGCAAGTTTCATTTAACTATAATTTAGTTTTGATTGTACTGACATCTATGTAAATGCTTCAAAAAAAGATTCAAATATCGATAGAGGAAAACTTAATAGATACCCGTGCGCCGTCATTCGCTTGGCATTGTTGGTTATATTTCAGCAAGTAAATTTTGACAGTTCTATGTTCTTCTCGCATTTATTTAAAAAGCTGATTCCTTCAAGAGAATACTAAAGAAAGATGGATGTATATATCTATATCGTTACAGATTCGTTCTCATTGGTGAAGTTTGTGACGTCGAACTCAATCATAAACCTAAAGTTTGGACCTTGCAATGTTTGGCTTTATGATTTGGATTTAGAGACACTAAATTTTGAAGTGTGAATGGATTCATTACATAATATGCGGTCAAAGTATAAATATAAAGTATAAACCATATATCTAAATCTAATTTTCATTTGCGAATGTACTTTAAGAGGCAGTAAGTTATATGCTGAACCTTCATTTAAAAAAGTAAATTATAAAAACACTATTTCTTATTTGCAACTTAAACTTTATAGTTCCTACGTGAGAAGTGTGCTTCATACCAAAAAATTATTACTTTCAATTTTTCTTTAAAATTAAATAAATTTGCATTTACACCCTATTGCTTGACTTTGATATGGCTAAATACTTTTTTCTACAGTCTATATACAAAGTAGCCATTTGCGCTCTCTTTTGTCAACGCAAAATGACACTTTGTCGCTCATGAGCGACAAAGTAGAAAAAACGCTCGCTATTGAGAAATGTCACTTGTCTACATTCTTAATAAAAACGTTTAGTCAGGAACTAATGGCACTGTATTTACATATTTACCACCTTCACAAGTCAATCTGACATAACTGCTCTGTCGATATATTACATAACCAAACAAAATGCCGCACTGCTATGAAAATAAAATTGAGCATTTATTTACAAAAACGAAAGTATAAAATGCTTAGATTAGATTGAAGCAATAGCTCAAGAAGAATGGAAAATAACGATAAATTACAATCAAATATAAAATAAATTGTGGGAACACTTGTGCTGTCACCTGCAAAAGTTTGGCGTGAACGCTTTCAATGGACATCCATTTTTACACTTCACTAGTTTAATGTACTTGAAACAAATAAATTATACAAAAACTTATAATATTCATTACAAAATTGGCATTATTTTTTTGTAAAAATGAAAGCCAAAATAATATCTTGAAGTTATATTTGAATACGTTCCAGTCTTCACTGCAAAACTATTGAGTAGTACAAAGTGTACATTTCATTATTTTTTATGATGGAGGACCCCATTGTGGCGACTGTAGAAAAAATCTTGTGTATGTTTCGAGCGCAAATGGACATTGTTGATTTCGAGAGAATGCCGCGCTCCTGCGTCGCGCGTCAACAACCTCTCAATCGACAATGTCCCATTTTGCGCTCTTAATACATAAGTAGCTATTCTGTTTTTAAATTTGCTTAACTTTATGGTTTAATGTTCTACAATTATTATGGCCCGTATTCCGAGCGCATTTTTATAATAAAAGCGCCTTTATGGAGCAAACTCCTCATAAGAATATAATGTAAAAGCACGCTCCATAAAAGCGCTTTTATTATAAAAGTGCGTTCGGAATACGGGCCTATATATTTATGTACATATATCTTTACTTAAATCAATAATTAGTTTAGTTTATCTTGTTTTAGTTTATACTTTGTTATAGGCACTACATTCTAGGTATTGTATGAGTATTTGCAGAGCCGTAATTAGGGCTTTGAGCGCCTGTGGCAAAAAAAAAATTGCGCTGCTATAAAGAAAATAAAAGCAAAATAAAGATCTGATGAGCGGTTCGCGAGGTACTAACAACATAAACTTACATAAACATTTTCTAAAATTTAAAACATCTGCAAATCGGCTTAGTTCTCATATTTTCATTTAAAATTTTGACACGATTAAAGATATACAATATTATATATTTAATATGCGTCGCAATTTCAGATGAAATGATTTGCAGATGTTTAAAATATTAGAGAAGTTTCATATAAGTTTAAATTATTAGTAACTCGCGAACCGCTCATCGGTAAAAATCGTCTCTACTTTGTCCCATTTAGGCCATTTAACAAATGGCCGTCGCATCAGTGTCATTTTTAATTTAAGTAGCCAAAATTAAATTGGGTAAACGTAAACGTGCCTCATGTCTCCAATTTCAGTAAATTAGAGAATTCAAAACTAAATCCAATTCTCTTCAATACGGAATGGCTTAAAAGGAACAAGATATATACTAAGTTTTAAATATCTAATATTGTTTATTTTTTGAGTAATTTGAATTTCTGTCATAAATTGTTATTCTGTTTAACTCTATTTTAACATAACTTTTTGAGAGTTTATCCTAGACAAAAAATGTAAGAATCCTTTTATGTAGGGTACAGGAAATTACGAGCCTTAATTTTGTATTCTTGAAAAATTTTGATACGGGTCACTGTTTTTAAGAAAATGGCAAAAAAAAATTTTTTTGCTCCTTTCACCATAAAGATGGCGGCAAAATCCGGGGTCGCCAGACCACTAGAGGGTTTAATATTAGTATGTCTTTTTGGAGATCCCAATAAGGAGAATAAAATTCACGTCAGCTTTTCACCAATTATTTCCACAATAAACACCTTGCCGACTGTATCTGTAGATAATTATTTGTTAAATTTAGAAAACAGATTTTAGAAATATTTGATCTAAAACCATGTAAATGATTAAAATTTGCACCCTTAAGAATTCTGCGCCCGTGGTGTGTGCCACCTTTGCCACGCCCTAGTTACGGCACTGAATATTTGAATCTTTGTTGTCTAATTTTATTTGGAGTATTTCTCGCTGTAATCTTGGCTGAACTTCACCTTGACGTTTGTCAATAAAGTTATTTTTTATATTTTGCGTTCATAATGAAGTCATTACGATACGCAATTGCGTATCGTAGTGACCTTCATTTCGATACGCAATTTTTTGTTTTAGACGGTTGGTACTAGATGACGTTTCTTTAACCCATTTTTACCTAATTTATTTTTAGTTAATTGACAATTCATTTTAATAATATAATATTATTATTATTATTTTTTATTTAGGGAAGATTATTTACATGAAAATGTACAAATATAATCACAAATTGAGTAAGTAAATGTTAATATAATGTTCGAATTAGTCCACATAGATGGACCTAGTAGTACTAAAAATTTGTAGATTGAACCTTTGAACGATAGAAAATTATTTTTAATTAATTTTAAAGCAAGTTTTAATTCAAATATAAGAAAAAATAAAAATTTCCTGTACACTGAGACTGAAAGGGTTAAATTGTCAAACGTCAAAACTGGAAGATAAATTTCAATATAACCTCAAAATTTCTTTTACTTAATTAATCACTTTATTTAATGAATATAATAATAATAATACAGATTTTCGTCTTACTTTGCATTTCAAAATAAGCAATCAAAACATTTTCTGTTACGCCTTTGACATTATTTTCTTTACACCATGTGTCAAAATTTGCAAATTCTTTCTCATAAATCTCGCGCGATTTTTTAGGAAGTAGATTATTTCCTGTAGTCTGAGCTATATTACGTAGCTCAGGCGGAGTGCAACTGATTTCATCTTCCATGATTACACTAAATTCACTTAAATTTGTTCGTAAATATTGAAATGACATGAACTTTCAAATAATAATTGAATGTGGTCAATTCAATGTTACCAACTACAACATTTCACTTACAAATTTCCCTAAATCAACTCGGTTTAATATTAACAGTTTTTTTAAAATATTTTAGTTTGTAGAAGGTGCAAAATATAAAAAATAGTATAAAGAATTCATTTTATAAGACTTTTTTTCGCACTTTTCAATTAGAAAACTCGCTGGCGCTCGTTTTCTAAATTTTGACGCGTGCGAAAAAACATGTCTTATAAAACACGTTCTTTAATATACTATTATTATTATTATTATTATTATTATTATTATAATTATTATTATTACATATTTGATATGTCCTAATGGCCGCCATTAATGTAGTTTTCAATACCTTCATTATCGAAATTTGAAAAAATTAGATTGTCACATTACACAGTAGGTAAAAAGAAGCCGTGATGATAAATTTTATTTATTTGTATTCATAGAACATGAGTATTAATAAAGAATTCAGTGGGAATATCTTCATTGATTGATTGATCGAGTCTAATAAAACTAGCGACAACTTCTTGGCTCCTAATTTCTAGAAAATATTTCCAAGTGAAATCCTCGAATTGTCACATAATTTCAAACTGTTTAATAGCGCCACACACATGGGCTGTGCTGTGGCTGTAACCGCCAAGTGCACGTTAAGATAATATATTAGTTAGAATGCAGACTGTTAAAAATGACATCCCAACAACCTATTTTTATTCGTGTTGTGTTAACATAAATTAACCAGACATGCTAAAATTCATCATAAACTAAGTATGTAGAAGCATATGGCCCTCCAGTGTGTGGTTGGCTAAAAAACAAAGCCATTTGTCACTTGCAGCTAAAATGTGTTCAGCTACGGAATGTACACGCAATTATACACAAATCCGAAGAGGTTGACAAATTCATTTTTCAAATATTTATATAAAAAATCTGATGTGGCCAGCACATTACCTTCCGTCAGTTCTATGTATTTTGTACAAATTTCATATAGAAAGTTCCTTGCTAAATTAAATATTCTATTTCTTGTACATTACCTTCCGGCAGTTGCATGTATTTTATGCAAATTTCATACAGAAAATTATTATTTTGTGACGTTTTCTATATACAGCGTAATGTATCTGCAGAAATAAAAGATTTAATATTATTATTATTTCTTGTACATTACCTTAAAGCAGTTGTATGTATTTTATACAAATTCCATACAGAAAGCAAAGGATCCTATATTTCCCGTAAAATTATAAGACAAACACACTATCCCAATTTCACTTGACACTGACATCTTTCAATCAGAATTTTCTTAATATAGTAGCTGTTTCCAAAGCTATGGCTACTTTATGAAATTTAATTTCTTTATAATTTTTTAACTCTATATCCATTTAATATTAAGTATAAAATGCAGTCAAATCGTATAGAGAATAAAATATTCTTTAATATTTATAATAACATCAAATGTGAAAAAATTATATTTAACATAGTTTTTTCAAGAAAAACTGTTAAAATCTTCAAATAATGGTACTTCCGGTTGACCAATTGTAACCAAAATCTAATCAGCTCTTCATATGGATGTAACGAAGAAGTATACGAAAAAATTATAATTTTTGTAACTATAGTATTAGAGTTATCGCAGACGAAAATTTTGTTACACACACACACACACACACACACACACACACATCCACACACACACACACACATACAGACATCATCGTAAAAATAGTAAATTCGTATTCTAGGGACCCTAAAACGTGCTTATTGATTAAAAACTCATCATCGAATTTTTTGACCAAAGACAATACCTTCCTTACCTAAAGGTGACGGAAGGTAAAAATCAAGACAAAAAATGAAAATACTGAATTTCCTATTAAATTAGATAAATGATTAAAAATAAACAAACATTTTAATGATCTCTTTTTTTCCAATACAAATACATTTGAAATGTTTTTAATTTACTACAAAAGCTGTATTAATGCTTTCCATTCAAGTGCTAAACTTACCTAAATGCTTTAAACAGCATATCTTGCAAATTAATTTTGAAGCTTTACACAATGTAAATTAAGTCATTCGTAGGAATTGATCATTGATCGGAAATCTCTATTTATTATTTTGAAAAATAATTTAGATTTAAGTTTATAAATAATATGATGTGGCCAGAACATTATCTTCCGTCAGTTCTATGTATTTTGTATAAATGTCATACAGAAAGTTTCTTGCAAAAGATCCTATTTCTTGTACGTTACCTTAAGGCAGTTGTATGTATTATATAGCTACAAATTCTATACAAAAGTTTCTAGCAAAAGATCCTATATTTCCAGTAAAATTATAACACAAACATACTGTCAACTGCACTTGACACTGACACCTGTCAATCAGAATTTTCTTAATGTAGCAGCTGTTTCCAGAGTTATAGCATAGCTGGCTAATATATGATATTTATTTATTTTTTATTTTTTAACTCTATATCCATTTAATATGAAGTTTAAAATGCATTCAAATCGTATGGAGAATAAAATATTATTTAATATTTATAATAATATTAATTGTGAAAAAATGATATTTAACATCGTTTTTTAAAGAAAAACTGTTAAAATCTTCATATAATGGTACTTCCGGTTGACTAACTATAACCAAAATCTAATCAGCTCTTCACATGGATGTAACGAAGAGGAATACGAAAGAATTATAATTTTTGGAATTGTAGTATTAGAGTTATCGCATTAGAAAATTTTGTCATACAGACACACATACACACACACACACACACACACACACACACACACACACACACACACACACACACACACACACACACACAAACACACACATACATACATACATACACTCACACATCCACATACAAACATCATCGTAAAAATAGTAAAAACGTATTCTAGGGACCCTAAAACGTGCTTACTCATCAAAATTCACCACCGAATTTTTTGACCAGAGACAATACCTTCCTTACCTAAAGGTGACGGAAGGAAGAATCTAGGAACCATACACATACCCAATTTGTGCTACAAAAATTTAGTATTGCAGTACATACAGTACTTAAAATAACATAAACGATCTTATCATAATAGTTATTTGCATATCAAAGCCGCGAAATCACTCTTTAGGGTACCGAGAGAAAAATTGTCGATGAGGCCGCTTGCGGCCGAGGCAAGACAGTCTCGAGGGCGCTAAAAGATTTCGCGGACAAGGTGTACACAATATATTTTGTACAACCGTAAAAATATGTAATTACAAATTTTATTAATTTTAATCAATTTAATTGTAAATAGAAAGCTAGCTTTTAAGGTGGCTATGGGTTTGACAATTGATAATCAAAACCATGCAATTCTCAAGTGTCAAAGTGATTGCTTACTTAATTTCGCGGGCGCTACCATGACAACGGTCGCGTAATCCAATTTCGCGGCCTGTATTGCGGCTGCGAAATGCTTATTTCGCGTCCGGTTGCACAAAAAATATCATATCCTTCTGCTTGCTGTGTACAGGCACGGTGGTGCACACGCATTCTACGTGATCATGCCCACACGTTTCAAATTTAATTTGCAACGCAAAATGTTTGTAAAATAAAATTCTTAATTACGATAGTTCCATCGTTTACAATTATATATACCGGGTGTTTTCCAACTTCGGGTAAAAACTTTAAGGGCATATAGTACAGAACAAAATGAGTAAAAAAGCTCAATCAACATAGGTCTGATCTTCAACTGTTTCCGAGAAAAAGGCCATTTACTATTAGAATCGAAGAATATTGACAAAGATAGTCATTGAACAAAATTTTGTCTATATCAGTAAATAGACTATAAAAAAAAACAATAAAATTTTATATGAAACATAGTAACGAAGTTATTAGAAAAAGGCACAACATTTAACTTAGTACAATTATTTGATTAAAAAAATAACAAAAGCACCTCTAAGTTGACCTCTGAAAGGTAAACAAAAAGTCTTATTAAATCGAAGTCGTAACTCATTTTTCACTAATATAGTTTTTGCCCGAAGTTGAAAAACACCCTGTATATATATATATATATATATATATTCATTAATAAATTATACTAAATATTGTAATATTTATTATGCCACTGTAACCTTGTGCTGATGATGGGCGGATGTTCACCCGAAACGTCCAGGTTTATTATAATTGACTTAATTGACTGTGTCTAATAAAAATAAAACGACTAGGAAGCTAAAGACCTCAATACAATTCACGAGATTTTACATTTTATATTTTTTGATCTTAATCAACTTTAAAAAATAAATTGTACTAATTTGGCACTCGAATGAGCTATTAACGAACTGTTTTGGATGCTGTAATAGCTTTGTTATAGACGCAAAATAGAAAATTCTTTTAAAAGGGGAGAAATGTTCTGAAACGGGACAAAAATGTTATTTTAACCAAAACGACCGGACGGCCGGTACATGGTAAAAAAAACGGGACTATCCCGTTCAAAAGGGGACGTACGCTCACCGTATTAATAATACGAGTACGATATCGTACAAGAACTGTTTGTCTTTGTCACAGAAAGAAGGTATCATGAATAGACAGGTTATGATAAAATAACTAAACGTCAAAATAGACAAATTATTTGTGCATGAGTTTAATAAGATTGACTATCTAATAGCCCATTAGAAGCTTACACAGATTGTAGTTGGGAATTTATTAATTTACTCCTTTTAGTTGGTTTCAAGCATTATTTTAAAGTTACAAAAGCACAATTTATAGAAACGAATATTTTCAAAATGACGCTCCATTCAAATCGCGCAATATCGTCCATCCCCTCTGAACAATAAACCTATTTCATTATATTACATTAATTTGTTGCACATACACGAGCAATATTCCAACAGCAATTTCCATCCCCAATTCTGCATCTCATTAAACAATAACCCTCCATAAAAACCATCTCTCTCTTTAACCACACAACGCACAACTATCTAGCCCGAATGGTGCAGGCGGGTGCGTTCAACAGTATACTGCTGTAAATGAAGCCTGTAACTGAACGCCACCGCTGAATGTCCAACGCTCGAGCGCGTCTGTGGTCTGCGGTCTCTGTAATCCATGCAGAAATGGATCACAAGGACGGTGGAGCCGAAGAGTGGCTTTGTTAGTACTGCCAAGTGTGGATACTTTACACGCATCCATTCCAAACGATCAAATCCAACACTAGTTTAATGAGCACCAACATGAGTGTGGGATACTATTAGCAAAACGATTATTGCAACAAATACGTTGTTACGGAGTCGAATGCACTAAAGGGGAGATTGAGGGTTAAATTCGAACTAGGTCAACTAACTATTGGAGTACATAGCGATGTATACTCCACAGTATTTCTGAGATATGTAGCTATTGGCATGTATATTTTAGGGTACCTTTATAACCAGGGTATGGCCATGGCGTGGCTCACGTTTCGTTCGCCATTGACGGGCCCTCTGCCATATGTGTTGTTCTTGCGCAAATTATTATGTATTTTCGTGACTATTTGTTTTATTTTAATGGAAAACTCATTTACATATCATAAATAGGGAAATGAATTACCGACAATGACGGTGATCTTGGACCATGGCCATACCCTGGTTATAAAGGTACCCTAGTATTTTTTAGGATACCTTTATGATGGTACATGATGGTTAAAAACTAGTCGTTGGAATTTATCGGTAATTTTATTTCATTTTCATTTAATTATATTCAAAATTCATATGCGACATGTAATTTCTAAAAATCTGATGTGGCCAGCACATAACTTCTCGCCAGATATTTTACCTGGTTGTACGCATAAAACGAAAAATATTTTTAAATACAAATACATAATATATTCATGTCTCACTACAAAATAATTTTCATATATATTTGCAACATCTATGGGATATTTTAATATAAATTATGTACAATACTTACATTTTCTTTTTATTCAATATCCTGATTTTTTTCTACTTTCCTTTTCTTTTTCTTTATATTCGTCATTTTTTCGCAAATTCCTTTTATATTCTTTTTTACGTATATTCTTTTGCGTTGCTGACTTTTTATTTATTTTCATAATCTTCATAATGATGTATAAATATTTTTGACAGTAGCATACAAATATTTTTGACAGTGACATTTATGTGTCAATTACAAACATTTGAATTTCTTGCCTTGAAGTAGTTTGATCTGAGAATTTTTACATCAAATTATTTTTATGCATTTCTTTATCTCTAAATCTATAGATGATATAATAATGAATTTATATTTATCGAATAAAGAATTTAACATTCTTTAATATAAGTATTTACATAAATTTTCGATAAATATTATTTAGATGATTTTTTTCTTGTAACTGCTACTTCTGGTTGTCCAATTGTTACCAAAACTTAATAAACTCTTCCCATTATTGTTAGATTGAGGAATCCGTAGTTAAAAATGTGTTAAGTCTTATAGTATTTGAGAAATCGTGGATCCAACATTCACACACACACATACGGACATCATCGTAAAAATGTTATATTTGGTTTCTTAAACCTTAAAACGTGCTTATTCACTAAAATCTGGATATGTGATTTTTAGCATGAATTCAATACCTCTCTTAGCGAGAGGTAAAAATCCGAAGATTTGGACGGGCCCATTGGGGTGATCAACTTATGACTGTTGTTGGAAAAAAATTGTTTATAATTTTTATACATGTTTTATAATGTAATTTGTAAAATATTCTAAAATTCGTTATTTAGTTCACGTTAAATAATATACTCTATTTTAATCTTCCACATTATTAAAACTAATATGTGGCCAAGTATTTAGTTGTAGTTTATTTCTCAAAATAATTAAGTGGCGCAAGTGAACATCGCCGTCATAAATTGTCGATTAAATATAGTCTCCCATAAAGCGGTTACCATCAACCCTACATCCGAGAGCCGTTCGGGGTTCAAATTCCTGCGCTGCCTAATTATAGCGACAATATATGCCGAGCCGGCCTGGCCCCGTTGGCGTACATATTATTGAGGATGCATGCGTAATTTTAGTGCGCGAGTGAAATACGTACATGCTCTACAATGACATATATCGTACCTGTCAACCCAACTCATGTCACGATGTTTTTTCTTGGCAAAGGAATTATTTCATATTCGCTGGAATTTATTTTTGATATTTGGATGGCAGAATGGTTAGTGTAGTATTCTAACTAGGACGGGTTTATTGTTGTTGACGAAATAAATTATAATAATGGTGTATAAAGTGTGATGTGATTTATAATAAGTTTATAAATAAGTAAATATTATATGTACAATTCTATATTTAGAAAAGTGTGTCCTTAAATACATTCTGAAAATATACATTAATTTGAATGTAATCTGTAATGCTTGTCAAAGTTTGACGAGCGTAAGACAGCTTTAAATTAGAGGATATTTTTTTTCTCTTACTATAACTTTTATTATTAGATTTCGGAAATGATGATATACCTTTCTAACGTTACGGGTGCTTCCCAGGCATCAACTTGGGTCTGCGGGCTCTCAATGTCGTGGAGAGAGCACCACATGAATTACTTTTATGCTATTTGAAAAATGGAAATAATTTTCAATTTGACGTCAGTCGGATTTGAACTCGGGCTGTTAGAACTACATCCGATCACATAATGTACCCAAAATTTACAGAGGATTTTGTTTTTTAACCTGCTGGTTTAATCTTTGGAATTATTTTGACAATATATTTTTGGCTTTTAAAGTTAGGGCTTTCAGGAAGTAGATCTTTACGTAAATATCAATAAGACTGACTTTTTACCTCCTGCTACCCTTGGTAAGGGAGGTATAGGGATCGTGCTAAAAATCGTA
Source organism: Harpalus rubripes (assembly GCA_963082715.1). NCBI lineage: Eukaryota > Metazoa > Arthropoda > Insecta > Coleoptera > Carabidae > Harpalus > Harpalus rubripes. The sequence goes on from OY720454.1 coordinate 12,128,798, forward strand.
TATCGAGATTTTGGTAAATGACCCTAGAATCCAATTTTAACATTTTCATGGTAATGTTTGTGTGTATGTGTGAATCTTCCGCTCTAACTCAAATACTATTATTCAGAAAATTTTGAAATCTTGTATTTCGACCTTTTTATATTATAAAGACCCCATTACATTTTGTTGTAAATCGGATAACCGAGAATGGCACTGTACTTGAGGCTCAAAATAGTTTTATGTTATTATACAAATTTAAGATTATTAAATTTTCTACAGGTTTGCATTAATGCTTTTTCTATGTACTTTATGGATAAATTTATAAAATTACCTATAATATAAATCCCGGAATCTACGCTTTAAACAAACACGACTCCTTGGTTACACACAGTTCATTCCAAGGGTATTAATACATACACTGGATTGCTAACGTGTATGTTGTGTACGTAGACACCTGTGACGCAATTGGAAGGCAGCCATTTACAGTAAAGGCAAAATACGCGCCAAATTTAAAATTACATAATAGAAACAATTTATAAATGGAACGAATTAACAGATTTTCTTATAATGCGTATATTCGCGTATATTTTGAAAATTATAGTTATTATTTTAATAATATAATATACATTTATTACATATACTTAGCAAATTCACAATAAAATAGGACTATGAATTTAAAAATAATATTTGCTTATTAAAAAGATGCCTTTTGCATATGTGGTGGAATATTTGGAAACACAGAAGGTGTTGAGTCTGGTTTTAATCTTCTTATATATGTTCCAGGCCTTTTCAAATCACCAGTTTCAAAAAATGTTCACAGCAAATTGTTGATGCTTTTGTAGGTGTGGCATCTTTTTTTTATGGCATCTATCCACAATCGTATTATACCACTATTATTTAAAGGAAATATGTAAAATATTTAAAAAAATAGCATGAATAAATATGTGTACATATATATGAACAATAATACTTACTCGAAAAATTGTCGATTGTTATCCTTGCTATGTCCATTTGTGCACCCAAAAGCACTACAAGAAGACGGCATATTACCTTTTATTATGAAAATATTTCACTTAAAGTATTTATTTACTAAGAACCACTTTATTCAAGAAGCCTACCATATAATGCAATAGATCAACGAACGTTTGACGTTTTGCCTTTTCTGCAAATGGCGCCGAACCCCCACCACTTGCCTCACTGTTAAACGTATGTCAGTATCCAGTG
>OY720454.1:12135000-12285000 GCA_963082715.1 Harpalus rubripes
TTTTCTACTAAAAAGACACTTCTACATTATATTGGTCGGGTAATAAATGAATTAAACGATGAAGAATACGAAATAAGTTTTTTGAGAAGAGTTGAATCAAGTTCAACATTTACATTTCCTCAAGACATTTCGACTGTTAACAAAACCGACATTGTTTCAAAACTACCGAAGCTTGATTACGTTGCATATCGAACTGCCAGAACATCGTCCGTCTACAAATTTAATATAAATTTTGATTTTATTAATATGAAATAAAATTTATACTTATAATATTGTTTACATAAAGTATTTTTTGTTTATATTTTGCACAAGGCACAAAGTGTGTTATTATTTTGTATTATTTATACCAATAAGTTATAAAACATCATACATGTATATATTTTATTACTGGGCGAATGTACCCCACCCAACGGACGAAAGTACCCCACCGGTGGGGTACATTCGTCCATTTGTAGGCCTTTTAAAAAATAATCATAACTGTAGTTAAATATTTTTTATTCTTTGTTTTCGACCGGTAAATCGGTAGCATACAGTCTAAACTAATTATTAGTACTTTAAAACTTTAAAAATTATTTACCAAATTTAAGATATTTGGCTTAAAGCAAAAAGTGGGTGAATGTACCCCCTTCTCCCCTACCTCCCTTACCAAGGGTAGTGGGAGGTAAAAATGTGCATTTTAAAAGTTGTTTAAATTACTGCATACCATTTTCACAATATTTCAAGCAGAGATTTATGTAATAAATAAACTTAAACAACTGTCTCAAAGGAGCAAAAATCAAGATAATGTTAAAGCTAATCTGGAATTGCATGATTTCCCTTGAACAACTGGTCAAATACAACTCCGTCACATTGTGATGGTACCGGGGCATGAGGGAGTTTTAGAAAAAGCAGATGATCATTGATTATTAAACATTATCGATTATTTTGATTAACCGGTTAATCAAATAGTCATTTAGTCAAATATCGGTTAATCAAATCTTTGATTAATCGATTATTTCAAAAATAAAAATAATTTAATCGATTAATTGATTAAATTTACGTAATCGATTAGTTAGCATAGAAAAACGTCTCTGGTTTGATTTCTGTTGATATACGGGTATACCTACTTACTCTATAATTCGTATTTACAACAATTCTTCTCAAAAATAAAAATAAATTAGCCTCATCTTTTTATTTATTCAGTCTGTTGTTTCATTAGTTACCTCCTGAGCAATTGTATTAATGTTTATTATCACGATTCTAGAAAGAAAGTGAAGAAAATAAAGGAAAACGTCCGAAACTGGTGCCATAAATATAATTTCTGCGTGTTTCTTTGTTTCGCTATCACCTCTGTTATTTGGCAAAGCTCAAATAACAGTTCTCATCGCCGATTGTAGTGTAGCCTAAATGTGCAGTGCGCTTCCGGACTACCGATCTGAACATTACGAAGTCCCAAGGAACTGGAAGGGTCGCACAAACTGCATTTTATGAAGCAATATTGTCGCCCCAACCATACCAAATAATTTACTTTACATTCGCCGTGCGAACACCGCAAATGCGAGGATCTTACATAAACTCAGAACATAACACATTCATACAGATTGAAGTCATATATTTAATTATTGAATAAAAAGAACATTACTAGCGTTTTCCATTCTATTCTAAACAAATCAATATCTTAAAGATCTGTAAATCTGTAAATAATGAACAAAATTGCAATGAAAGCTGCCACTCTTATGTATAATTTTATATTAATCAACAAAAATAGATGCGGTTTTGTCAATATTTTACAGATTTACAGACACACTGAATTGGCCCATTAGTTTTGCACTTACTGCAAATAATGACGTCATGCCCGGTACTAGTTGTAGTTACAACACATGTGTAGTGCACCTATTAAATGAAGCATGTCCAGTGTAAGTTTGTTAGCTGTCAGTGTCAAATAGAGAGGCTACCTAGCAACGGATATCACTACACAAGATTCGAATTGTGAAGACTTATGCGTCGATGTTGATAACATCTGTAAGTAGATCTGTAAATCTGGAAAAACTAGATAAAAAAGAATCTATTTTTGTTGATTAATATAAAATTATACATAAAGGGGGGCATTTTTCGTTGCGATTATGTTCATTATTTACAAATTTACAGATCTGTACGATTTACAGATATGAACAAAATCGACCCATTAATTATTTTATTATTATTTATACAGATACTTTCTACAGGCTATATGAACAGTGAAACGGATGTCTGATCATTATTCAATGAGGTGTTGCAAAAAATAACATATCTTTTTTCTTCTGATATTCGAACAAGTACGTTCTACAGTATTATTAAATATGATTTTCTGTTCAAATTTCTATATCTATTAAGCAAAGTAGCAATTTAAAAATATACTTTTTGAATTGGCGCCAAATTACACTGCTTGTGACGTCAGAAAGGCATTAGCCAATGACAAAACTGGAAAGGTGATGAAAAGAAAAAACAAATGTATCATACATGAACGTCAATGATTGCTTTAATGACAACTGTGTGACATAAGGTCTGACTTATAGTTCAGCGTGATTTTTGGTTCTTTAGCGTAGTATAAAAGATGGATAAGTAAAGCACTAGCAAAGTAAAATTTTCTCCTGAAGTAAAATAGTTTATTCCAGAGATTTTCGTCAAAACAAGAATAAAAATACTAGCTAAGTAAATCTACAGAACAAATTACTGCACCGATGTTCCAGGAAGTAAATTTTATACTGTAAATAAATTTGACACATGTCAACATTAATTAAATTAAATTCATTATAAATTTCATCCCATGAATTATTTTTACTTTTATTTATCTCCAACATGTTTGCTTTGTCTATTTCTGAGTAATTTTTCCTCGTTCTCACACACACTTTATTTTCTATTTTGACTTATGGATTTATTTCGTGTCAGGAACATACAGAATATAATATTATCAAAACATATATAAAACATATTCCAACGACACATTGTTTGGATCCTCTTGAAGATCCTCTTCAGTTGGAGATTGACATTATCGTCTTAAGAAATACCTTCTAGTAATGTTTTATCCTGGATTTATCAATCTCTCTTATGATCCAGTAGTGCGAAGATTAGCCGGTACCTATAAGAAACCGTAGCCTGATTGCATCATTTTCCAGCTAAAAAATTAAATGTATTCAATAGTACTTATTTTTACAACAAAGAAGTTTTGATTTTATGTTTTTATCTTTACTTGCGACAACCATTTCATTCTTCTTTCTTCGTTTTGAGGCACAAGTAGAAATATTTTCCGCTATTATCGGTTTTATTTGGGTACATTGCACAAAACACTTTTTTACGACCATGTTTCATTATTTCCAAATACAAAAATCAGTACTAGTTGACAGCTGTAATGACTCACACACCTTCATTGGCAAGGTCCATTCGAACGTCATCAGGCGAAAGGGGAAGCGGAAATTCAAATATTATAATTTCAAAGACAATTTTCTCATGAATAAAGAATAATACGAAAAAATAAAAAATAGGAGCTTAATATTTTTTATTTTTTCGATTAAAGCAAAGAAAAAAACCGTGTAACACCTCATTCAAAAGTCAAGTAGTCACAATTGATTTTGAAATGTAATTTTAAGTAGAAAAGATAATAAACAAGGATACAGTATATTGCCATTCGTCGTTTTCAATTGATTTGCCATTTCTAAAATGAGATTCCCGAAGAAAAGCCTTTGATTTCTTTGGATAACATTTTTGACAATGTTTCGTGACAAAATGACATTAATTAAATACTTTTAAATTGACATACGTTGATTTGTTTACAGTCTACTTAGAGTTAGGATTTTTTGGGCCACACTGTATATTACACATAAAAATTAACTAGTGCGCACTGATTATCCAGCGTGCTGACGGTCAGATGCGAATATAGAGATTTAATATGGGATTTTAGTTTTTTGCAATTTCCTGCTCTCCTGTTCATTTTAATCAGAAATTATAATAATAATAATAATAATAATAATAACAATAAATTGCAAAAAACTAAAATGCCATATTAAATCCCTACATTCGGTCAACACTCTGTATACGACTTATGCATTCGGAGCAAAAAAGTTCGTATTATATACAGGGTGTAAATGAAATAAGTGCATTAAATTTGACCAGTAGTATAACTCATCGAGAGCAACAATATTTCTTAATAACTTTTTCTCGAAATCGCATATTTTTTTAGCATTTTTACCACCCCGTAAATTGACGAGTCGTTCCAAATATTTTTGTGATAATTGAATGCAGCAGCAATAGCTATGAAAAAATTTGTTTTAGCAATTGACAGTCCTGTCAATTGTTGCAATTAAATTTTGACATTAGTAATAAACTTGTTTATAAGGTAAAATTCTGTCAAAATGCGAGTACACAGACATTGTAATTACTTACCTATGGTTTATTTATTTATTTTTTACTCGTATCTGTACTACATTTTACTTGACATCACGGTTCACATAAAGACAGTGTCATGGAGTTGTCAACGCATTTACACGGAGCGTTTCCAAATCATCACCAAATCATTCTGTTCTTAATATTCGCACATTTGTTAATCTTGTACATCTTTATCACAATACGGAGTGTCACATATGACAATTTTTAAAAAAGCAACAGTTGTATCCATACCATGTGCAAAAAGTTCAATGTTTCAATTTTGGGAATGGCTCATAATGTTCATTAATGAGACTGAATTTACTTGGGAAGGTGTATTTATTATGCACAATAGACATCTCGATAGACGAAAATGCTGTAAAAATTTTCATTAAAAAATGTTTGGGGAACAATAAATGGACGACTAATTATTGGTACTCATGTACCTCTTTTAAATGGACAAAAGTTTGTACTTACATTTTTTGAATAACGTATTTAAACTATTATGATTTATCGACGATAAATAATCATCTCATAACCTAATAACTATGCTTTTGCTCTTCGTCTCGTTACCTCGTTTCTCCTTGTCTTCCACTATTCACGTGATTAAAAACCTGGTTCAATACACAACTTTATACTTTTGTTATCCAATATTTAAATTTATTTATTTTAAAAATTGTACTATTACATATTAATTAATAATAATGTTATTTCCCTTGATTCGTTTATTAATAACTGTGACTGTAAGTGTAACCGATAACCGAGAATTTTTGAGCTGTTTGTATCTCACTTGAATACGGCAGCGCAGCCATTTGTCTTTTTGTTCTCCATAGGCGGGTAACGAAATATGCAACAAATCTTTAAAGAATTTTAACTCAAAATCCAAAAGACTTAGAAAAAAAAGTTATTAAGAAATATTGTTGCTCTCGTCGAGTTACATTACTGGTTAAATTTTAATGCAGTTATTTCATTTACACCCTGTATATATATATATATATATATATATATATATATATATATATATATATATATATAAATTGAAAATACTACTAGACAATTGAAGGAGTATCTCATCTTAGATTTGTGAGATCAAAGTTCTCATTTTTTCATCTCCAACGAAGTAATAATATATTTATATTTACTTATTCTATTTAAAACAATATAATTTCTATTTTATGCAAATACTTGTAATAAACTAACAGCAGGAATTCCTTTCGCATGTCCTACTATAAAAAACTATACTAATTATCTATTTTTAATCATCTTATCTTTAGATAGGAAAGATATTTGAAATACCTGCTCAATATTTTATTGTTATGCATAAAAATTCTGTTGAAATGTTTGAAATCTCTTTGTGAATCTCGTTATCATGGGCATCAGTTGCAAATTTTCCGCATTTGTGGGATTTCAGTTGTATCTAAACGGTGGGTTTTGTGGCCGCATTAAGTCCCACAACTAATGCGGGAATCATGTACCAGAGGATGGAATTGTCATAAAACAGGCCTAATTGAGTGCAGCTACCGAGGTTTTCCTCTCTGATCCTTATCACTAGTCATTTATCATTCTAATTACTTTTAATAGCTCCTCAATACACTACACAACTGATGGGTGCTCCCATATTAATTATTTCACAATGGGAGCTGTCGAACTGAGGTACCAGCTTCTGTACTTTAGATTAGATAATAATTTGATCTCAAGATGTCTAAGATAAGCGTGTTCGTAAAATTTTTTATTGGATGAATAGATGATTACTGCTTAAATTATATATTCTACCTGAGCATGTACGCACACATGAGTTTATAAAAAGTTTGACCTGGACATGACATCTCATCGTTATTGCTTAATGTTCGGTTTAATAGGATAAGAAGAATGTATAATTTTACTACATACCAAGTACCCACATAAAATCAATATATTAGTTAGATACATATTTTTTTCCAACGACACAATCTTCTGTTAAACAAATTAAAATTTAAAAGAAAAATATCATTTTGATGAAAATGTCAAGATACTTAAATGTATTCACTCTTCACTTTATTCACTATTTACACTTTATTTACTTAATAATACAACTTTTTAACACGTTAACTGCGATACATATCGCCCGCGATATGTAACCAGATGGTGACATCATGCAAAAGCGTATTTAACCATTTCATTCTTCAGGTGCGGAGAGTACAGAATGTCTCATTTTCGATGTATTTTTAAGGCATCTCGGGTAATATGAATAATAGTTTTTCCAGAAAAGTTTAATAGTCACCACAGGAATTTTCGATCTTCTTTTGTTTCTGAGCTTCAGGCAAAAACTCGGTTTTCGTTGATTTTGAAAATATATCATATCTTATTAATTATGATAGTTAGAGAAAAATTGTTTTTACAAAATTTTTACTGTTTTTTTAGACAGAATAAAATGGCATAATTAGATTTTTTGAAAACTTAATAATTCTCGAGATATAACACAAACTTATGATTTTTTAAATGGGAACCTATGTTGAAAATAGTCTCGTCTTTTTGCCTAATTTATAAGCTTTTCAATGATATATAACAGGTCTACATTCTTTTGTTTTAAACATTAATAAAAGACGAATTATTAAATTATTGGGGTGAAAATATTGGAAATTATTAAGAAACAAATGAAAAAATGAATTACAGATAATCATTTGTTTATTTTGATCCTGTATCTATTAATTGTGTTCTCAAAATTATTCTTAATTAATTATTTTCGGGTTAGTTAAATTACTATTTATCTACGTTATAGTTGGCTTTGACATAATCCGAAAAAACGGTTCAATATGCCTTTGAAGTAAATAAATTGAAAAAATGAGTAAAACTGAAACAAATGCTATTAGAAATATGCAAATGATGATCTGTAAGAGATTTTTTCGTTTGTTTTTTTAATAATTTTCAATATTTTCACCCCAATAAATTAATAATTCGTCTTTTATTAATGTTTAAAACAAAAGAATATAGACTTGTTATATATCATTGAAAAGCTTATAAATTAAGCAAAAAGACTAGACTATTTTCAAGATAGGTTCCCATTTAAAAAATTATTAGTTTGTGTTATATCTCGAGAATTATTAAGTTTTCTAAAAATCAAAATCTAAAAAACGGTAAAAATTTTGTAAAAACAATTTTTCTCTAACATCATAATAAATAAGTTATGATACATTTTCAATATGAGCGAAAAACGAGTTTTTGCCTGTAGCTCAGAAACAAAAGAAGATCGAAAATTCCTGTGGTGACTATTAAACTTTTCTCAAAAAGTTGACCCTGCAATGTGCAAACGGTTTTGATCTATCGTTAATATTACCCGAGATACCTTGAAAAAACATCGAAAATGAGACACCCTGTACATAATTTTTATTTGTGAACCGATTCTAACGATTCTTATAGCATTTTATATGGCCTTTTCTACAGGATTATTAGATTACAATAATATAGTACACATCTCGGGCGATACGTAACGCACACAATTAATTATTTATTATTTCTGTGCGATACATATCGCCGGAGATTTGTACAAACCTGCATGAACTTGTTATAATAACGTGCGTTTTATTTCTTTTCATTGTCAGTCTAACCTCGTGCAATGTACATTATTATAGTTTATTTTTTATAAGATTGTCAGACAACAAAAAAATTCTTGAATTACCAAAAAAAATAACTTCCCTTAACTGAAATGGAAAAATAGTGTAAAGTTACTTTGTTTTTAGTTATTGTTATTACCAGAATATGCCATATGTTATTTTTGTTAAATAAAAATTCTTATATACATACATAACTTTATCTTCCATGAATTCAATTTAAATTAAATATGTGCGGTTCTAGTCCCTGTAGGTACGGTTTCAGTCTAAATAAGTTCAGATATAAACCTAAAAGATAGATACTTGAAATCAGCTACAAAGTTACTTATCTGTACACAAGATAGAACTAAAGTCAACATCTAGTACATATCCCCGGAGACATGTATCGCACCACAGTAAATAAATTACATATCGCCGCGATATGTATCGCCAGTAACGCAATACTACCTTATTTTTGTTCCGCAGTTAACGTGTTAAAGTACAACCTTGAATACAACAATGAACATAGTAACCAGAAAAACATATGGTCTGAAATCACAGTGTGACGACAGATGTCACTATAGTGGTAAGATTTCAACACAAAATACAAGATCACAGTTCACCTGTTCTGGTTTGTTTTGTTCTTTTGTGAGTGGTTATTAACAAAATTTTCATATTTTTTGCTATTATTTAGTTCTTCAAAAAGATAGAAAAATGAGCAAAAATGAGAATATTAGCGATACAGGTGATTTTTTTATTTCATAGTTATATTTTTATTTAACAGTTAGTTTTTTATTTCACACTTTTCTATAATGACACATTTTAGCCATTGAAAATTGTGAAATAAAGACAACTTTAGAAGATGGTGTTGCAAACATATTTTTTTACATTATTGGGGTAAACAGTTATTATTGTGTGGGTAAGCCAACGAATGTGAAGTATTTAAGTTGAGATATCTCCCATCTCAGTAAATTTTGAAAATGGATAATTTTAAGCCTCTTGTGATGATAGAATTTGTTGAATAGAAAATTTACTACTAATTAATATTTCTAATTCAAAGAAAAATGTGGAAGTTTTTTTGTTATAGATGTTCAGAAACTACAGCGACTCCGAAAACTGATTATGAAATCAATGATATTGTTCTGAAAGAATACAAATACAATTGTAATTTCAAAGTTTCCTGTATTTGCAATAACTTCTAATTTACAATTTAAGCGAAAATGAGTCACAAGTAGATTTTGAGTAAAATCACATAGGTACATTATCCGCGAACCGCGATATATTTTTGTAGTTATAATTGTTTATCATATAGCAATGTTTACTACCATTTCCAGCTATGCATAAAGCTTAATGCTTAAGAACTAAAAAAAATGCGTAAGAATAAAAGTTTGCAAACTCCAAGGGTTAAGGCGTAATGCCTAAGCGTAATTGTGAGATGGACATACATATTTGTGATCTGTCTTTCTTTATTTTATAATCTGAACTGTCAACTGTCAATCTATTTTATAATTATTAAGTTTTTTTCATTTTTAGATATTGATATAGATGCAAAAAATGATGTATATGCAGAGCTGAACAAAGTACCGGAAAGTAGTACTTGAAGTACAAGTACCAAGTATCTTGATGTTTCTAAACGTACTTGAAGTACAAGTACTTTTTTAGTTCTCAAGTACTTGAAAGTACCAAGTACTTGAAAAAGTACTTGTAAATTTGGGTGCAAGTACTTTTTCAAATAATTAATATTTTTCTGATTATGTAGACCTTAAAAGGTGATTATTGACAAAAATATTTGTAGGTTATTTAAAACAAGAGTTCCTCGCTGGGACTGCCGTATTACCTAGCGATCTTATGACGTATAATTGAGGTCATATGATCGCCAAGCGATACCAGAAGCTGTACCGAGATGTTAGAATGACGTCATTTTTACGTCATTCGATCGCCAGGCGATACGGCAAAATCCCAGCACTGTAAGTAGTTAGGTAATACAAACATTTTATGGTATATATACAGTATGCAGATTATAATTTATTTATTTATGCGAAAAAAATTGCAAATATATCTTTACTTTCATATTATCGCTGAAAATATACTTATTAATGAAATTCACTACAGGAATAACACTACGCCACTGCACATTGTTAACTTTTAAATTATTAATCGAACTTCAAGTACATTTAAAGTAATTCAAGTACATTTAAAATACTTTAAGTACTTTTCATTGTACTTCAAGTATTAAGTACCAAGTACATGTGAATAGACTTACTTTGTCAAGTACAAAGTACTATAAATAGAAAGTATTGCAAGTACAGTACTTGAAGTACTGAAAGAACTTGCAAGCTTAATAAAGTACTTTTCTTGGAAGTATTGCCCAGCTCTGTGTATATGACATGTTAAAAAAGAAGAATTACTGCTGCAATGACAGTCTGTTAGAGTTAAAAATAGAAAGGATAAAAAATGTGAGATTTCTTTCGAATTAGTCACTAAACAAAGTAGCTGAAAATTGTATCCAAGTAAATTGTTATACGCACAAATTATTATGCATTAAGCATTAAAACAATCGATGGAAATGAGGCTTAAGAACTTTTTCTGTTGGTTCTTGACGTTTACGTAGTTGATATGTTTCTTAAAATTCCATTGACTCTACGTGTCCAATTTATCTTAACATTTATAGTAAATCTAAATGTTCTACATAAAATCTCGAGAATTAGTGAGAGGCATAATCCAACTCTTTAAGTAACGTATCCCTGTCTCAGTCATTAGGAAAGTCCCCGCTTACATTTAGTTAGAAATTAAAATTGTCTGGTTCCTCAGCCTAGAATTAATTCAAGTGCTAGTCACACTTGGTGAAATATTCCGTGTACCCACATCTGCCGCTCGGCCGAACAAGCACGAAATTATAATTAGTAAACGCGTAATTATACGCATGGCGTAATTCATTAGTTAAGGTCATGTTTAAATTTACATGAATAGCGTTATTAGGAACTAGTAATTGAAATCACCTGTGTCTGAGCCCAGATGAACAAGCCCACTACGCTTACCGCTTAAAATGAGATGTGTAATATACTGTACCAAGTACAAAGCTCCCCCTTATAATATAAATTTTACATGGCTGTTAAAGATATTTATGCATCGCGATATTTTAAATTTTAAACTTAAAATATATTTATTGTTCTTTAAATTTATATTTTATCTTGACAGTATATTTAGCAGTATATAAAGTTGGAATGTACTGTTTAATTGGGAATTTATTATTTACGTTTTAAGATATGGAGAAGGTATTGTTGCATTTATGCCTAGTTGCACCAACACGGCTTAAATCTTATGCGACTTTTTAAACTTTTTCTTAATAAAAACACAATTTCCGTAGTATACTAGATTTAATTTAAATAAATTTAGACAAAAATGGTGAATAACTCCGAAATTATTGGTTTTAGGCATAGGATGCCCTTAATAACAGAGAAAGATAACATAAAAATAAATTCAACTAAATAATAAAATATAGGGTCTTTCATTTGAAAATGACGAGTATAATGAATAAATTTGATTGGCTTTATTGAATACGCTGTATAATTAAATTTTTAAAAAAATTATATATACGTAGAGTATAGTTATAGTTTTTTTTCTTCATTTTTACTATTAAAATAACTTTAGTACGCCTTTATAAAGCAATGCGTGTATTAGGTCATTTTTAGAGAAAAACGGAATAACTTGACAACGCTGAGGAAAATTAAAAAATATATATGTGCGTATAGGTGAATAAAATACAATTCGAAATATATGAAAATATATAGTGTTCCATTTAAAAAAAGAAAAACAATTCTCGCCGAGTCGTAATGCAACACCCTGTATATGTGAAAACAATTTTATGTTATACTCCTTGAGTAGATGAATAATTCTATATATATATATATATATATATATATATATATATATATATATATATATATATACAGGGTGTAAATGAAATAAGTGCATTAAATTTAACCAGTAATTTAACTCGACAAGAGCAACAATATTTCTTAATAACTTTTTCTCGAAATCGCATATTTTTTAGCAAGTGGGGTACAAACAGCTCAAAAATTATCGGTTATCGGTTACACTTACAGTGCACATACATAGAATTTTATTTTTTAGTATTTATATTTTTTATAATAATTTGTATACTTTAAAAAAATATACTTATAAAGCAATTTTATTTTCATTTATTTAATCGATGTTCTCAAATTTTGGAAAATATGCAGTAAAATTGTAAGTTTTTTTTTTCAGTTTTAAAATGTGTTTGGAATTAGTCCTGTATTAGGCATTACATAGAAACAGGTTCGTAGAAAAAATATTTAAGCGAAATTAGCACTGGAAGGTTTATTAGTGCCCTTCAGAGGATATTTTATTTTTGTCTCCACAGACCACACCCGATCGAAAGTGTTTCAGGAAGGGCACCCGACAGACAGAAGGTTATAAAATCAGAAATCAGAAATCATGAAAATTTCCATTACGCACAATCAGAATTCCTGTTAGATTTTTGCCTTCGTAACTACGAAAAACAGTGCAAAGAATATGTCTGCGGTGCATGGAAAGCTTGAAAATGTAAGTCAGAGCATCATTTTAGAAGAATAATTGCGAAAAATAAAAGTACAAGGAATAGAAAAAATTGTGTTGGGGAACTCACCATAAATCTCGGTATCAGTACATATCTCCTGCAACAAAAAGAAAAATATTATTTATTAGCAAAATCTTGGATCCAAGGTTACAGACACAAACACGAATAGTTCAAACCACAAAATTAGTAATATTTGTAATCAACTTTAATACTGAAGATTGCAAAGTTTCACAAAAAGGTACATTCGATATTGTTAACACTAGTGGCGGTTCCTTTGTTGGATCATTGGGTCATTGACCTCCTCATTTATCAAAGCAGAAAAGAAAAAGCGAAAGAATAAAAATAATAAAATATTTTGAATTTAATCAATTTTAATAGTCAGTCCATCGTGTCGTTAGCGTTGTTTGCATTCGATCCGTTACTACTGTGTTCAAATCAAAACAGCGCATGGCGCGAGTGCGCGCGCTGCTTGGGTCACACCAAAGTTGTGCTGCATATACAAGCCCATGCGTCAGACAAAGACAAACGAATTGTAACTTTGCTTGGGTTAGACGAAGACAACCACCACCCTATTCGCTTACGCACGGTCAATGATCAGTCTAGTAGCGGATAGTGACAGCATAAGTTCAGTTGAGTATTTTATCATGGCAGTTCAAAAAAACTAGCGTACGTACGGAAGTGTAAATATTTACCAAATTTGACCCACCAAATCTTATACAGCTGCCATTAACTTCCAGAGAGCTCTAGAATGTTCGACCGCATAATAACAATGAACACAAAAGGTTCAGGCGACCAGTAGTAATTAAACACGCCGCGGCTTATTAGTTTACATAGCCCGGCTGCTAGCGCGATTACGTCATAGCTATTAGATAAATTACAGCTGACTTGTCCACCATTGTGGAGCCACTTAAATCATTCAATATCCATTTTACAGTATTATTAATCATAGAAATTATCCATAATAAAGGTTGTTCTGCTCCAAATTGTGCAAATCTGCAATCAGAAATGGTTATAATTTTTACACGTACTTATGCAATTCATATATTTTTCTCTAACCTCAAAAATCTTAACGAACCGTAGTTTTTCTTGTTTAATTATAATTAACACGTTAAGTGGCACGACAGACACCAGTGTCTGTTCCTGTGTCTGTCCGCTGGTGCCATATCAGACACCGGTGTCTGCTTTTTGTTTTTAAGAACTTTGTTCCACTGTGCTGACTGTGTCTGCAAAAATTGTGTTAACGCTATATGATAGTGTCTGCTAGTCTCTGGTGCACGTAGGCACATAGCTAAATTCAAAATTTTTCTAATACGTGAACTAACTATATTGTTCTGATACATAGCTGTGCTGTAGTAGCAATGAACATCAGAGCAAGACTAAATAATTCAACTATTCGCGAAACAGCACTGAAAAACAGGCAATGACAAGATTAAACTTGCTTATATGACACGCATATAGTGTCTGCAGCTATGTGTCTGTTCATTCTCATTAGATGAAAAATGTCACCAGTGCCACATCAGACACCAGTGACTTCTAATTTAAAAACGTCATAACTAAACAATTAAGGGTGGCAGGTCAATTTTGATCATGATTGTATTCATATATTTACTAATCCTATTTAGAAATACATAAATTAAAAATAGTTATTTACATTATACGTGCGGTAGGTGATATTTTACAACGCGAGGTTTTATATTGAAGCACGACGCGCAGTGGAGTGCTGCAATAAAACCGAGCGTTGTACAAATACCTAACGCACACATTATGTATTAAATTTTTTGGCCGAGATATCTACTAAAATATGTATTTTCTATAAATTTTGCTTGTTAACCTTAAACCATTGTTGTCATCAAGCGAGCTGCTATCAAAACAATTTATTGTAAGCTTAGCATCAAGGCGCTTTGAAAACCAACGAAACGTCAAAATAATCAAAAAATTGTATTTCTTGTTATATTTGTAATCATATCTATCAACGAGAAAAATGTCAGACAGTGACGAATCTATAACATCTACTCCGCCAGAGTTACGTGAACAAGCAAAAAATGTTTCATCGGAATTACTCCCTGAAAAATTAAATGCCCGTTACAAGAGATATTATCAAGTTTTCATACGGTGATACGACGAAAAAAAGTCAACAATTGAGAGGTTGGGTTGGGACAAGACCAAGAATTTGCACTTTGATTATTTTATTTATTAGGGATGTCTATTGTCTATGCTGCTATGCTGGAAGGAAATTAAGGTTAGGTAGATTAGTTCCTACATACGTAGTTCCTACAGACTACATGAATGATTCTAATGTTACCTACCCTTTTCGACATTCTTCATTAAAATTAATTTCAAACATTTGAAATAAAATAAATAATTCTCATCAATCATTCCACTTATTTTATCATTTGACAATTTTAACATATTGACATTGCTGACCTTGTTGCTGACTGAGACTTATGCCAAAAGATGGCGCTGGCGGATTAAATTAAAAGAAATTCAGTTTTATTTATTTATTTATTTATTTATTTATTTATTTACTATTATTGTACGAAAATTGTGGTAGCTAGCGTTTTTGTAGGCACTCTTTATTATTACAAAGTAGATTTCTTTATTAGTGGCCTATTAAAACTTAAAAATATGGGTGTGTATTACTTTATTCGGTGCGGTAAAGTCATGGCATGTGTAAAATCGCAACTACCATGGACGCCAACGATGTGTGATTGTTATGTTTACACTTTAGGAGGCCAAAAAATATTTTTTGTGACTTTTATAATTTTTTCCCGTGGCACTTAACGTGTTAAATAAGTATAAAATGGCAAATATGGAAGTTATATTTAATTATGAAAAATACTTAGCACATAAACTTATAAGAAATGCACTTATATTTCATAATGTACTACATTGATCTTGGCACCAATATGGCGGACGAGTCAGCTATGTATTATCTTAGACGCTTGTTCAGCATAGCAGCGGGGCTCACGCGTTACATTAATATACTTCATACTAAAATTTATCTGCAATACTTTTTTCTTTAAAAGCCGTTGCCTTGGAAAACGCTATTTCATGACAAAACATTCTCTAGTATAAAACCTACTCTACATACTTAATTTTGTATTAAGTTTTGTTACTCTTAAAAAAACAAGATAGTTAACATTATTTTCTAGGAACTATTCATTAAATTACTTTATTAAAAAGTCTTGGGGTAGCATTATGTTGAAGTTCTTCATGAACAATCTAACCAGACCGATGAATGTAAAACACTTTAAATTTCATCTACTTGGGTAAACTTGAAACAATGTAGTGCTCTTTATTATTCGTAGACAATTAATTCTCGTGGATGATAAAAGAATGGAGAGTGCTTGTTTTTCTATTTCTTTTTGTAATTAGCTGCACGTGTTAACGAACTAAGTACACAGAAACAATTATCTCGATTAACCTCTCCATGTCGGGATGTCTGCCGGGGAAAAAATCAGACTTGTTCTCATTCCCGTTCTCGTTGTGCTGATGGCTCCGTGACATGGCGCGAGCACTAGTTATGCAGATCATAATTTATAACGTGCGGAATGATGCAGACAACCATGCTGGAATAAATATTCTACAACAAATATAGCTTTCCGAGCAATAAAAACAATTAGAAGAACTACACTTGATGTAGATTGGAATGTGGTGCCTACTAGCAAAGCAACCAGGACTTATTTATTTTTCAGTTACAAATACATTAAGCTATTTATTTAATGATGTCACTGAATGGTACTATGCACATATTGCAAACTATAGATTTCAATATTACGAGTATTATATTATTATTCCTGAAACCGCCAAGAAAATTGAATTTTCTTGAGTTTTGCACTATAAAGGCAGGTTCATGTAAGCTGTAAACTTCACCTTTATATTAGCATTATGATTACGTTTACCTCGACGTTTCAAGCCGCTTGAATTTAGTAAATCCCTTTTCAATCTTCGAAATAAACGATCGAGATTAATATTTGAAGCCGCTTGAAAATGTCAAGTCAAGCCTATAAAGTAACAGGCTTGGACTAACGAAGCGGCTTGACTTCTGTCAAAATAAACAGTAAAGCTTCAAATAATGTAATTACGCATGCGCACATCCGCAATATGTTGCAGTGTTACTAAATTCATATCAGTTGTTGGTTGTTTGCATTTTACCTCATTTTATAAAAGTCAGAACATAAAACTTAGTAAAATTGTCGAAAAGCGAAATATTTGGAATGATGAAGAAATAAATGCTATTTAATGTTTTTGTAAGAGAAGACAAATAACATGACAATTTTTAGATTTTGGGGTTATATATCCAGAATGAAATTAGATCATATACCTCTCCCTGTCTGTCTGCATAATCGAGTATTTAACTATCTTTTTTTAGTCAATGCGAATATAAAGAAGATTGAAAATAACTCAATCCTATTTTAAATCCGCTGAGATAAACCAATAGGATTTTTCAAGTCAAAATATACTTGAAGCCTATTGAATTATCGAGATAAACGTAGTCTATGACTTTGCATTAATAATTCAAGTATAGGGCGCGAGCAGACACGTGACTCGAGAGACCTTGACGTGCTTAGAATCAGCTGATTTGTGTGCGCATGTCATTTTGACAAAAACAATGTCATGTTGGCAAGACCAATATTTTGACCTATTTTGATTTTTAACTGCTAAAATGTTATTATTTTTAATTGCATGCGTTTTACTGCCTAAAAATTGTCAAATATTAACATTTTAGCAAATCAAAATAAGTCAAAACATTGGTCATGTCAAATTGACAATGTTCTTGTCAAAATGACATGCGCACACAAATTAGCTGATCCCAAGCAAGTCAAGGTCGCTCGAGTCACGTGTCTGTTCGCGCCCTATAGACAAATGCGTGCTACGGTATATGTAGCTGTAACCTTAATCTTAGCATTATGCCGTAACCCTAGAATACGCCAATTTCTAAATTCTTAAGTCATATTGCTAATGCCAACCAATTAGAAGCTTGCCGCTGGCGATATTCATGTCTTTGAATTTGACGTTTGACGTTTTAAAAAATTCTGTCACATTTAAGTAAAAATCTGGTGTGGCCAACACAATATCTCCCGCCATTAACCACCCGAGTCACAAAAAATATTAAGCTAATCTTTATTTTTGAATTAGCGAATTTTACTCTAATTTTGGCAGTTTATTTCTTAAAATATAGTCTAATCTAATCCAAGTAACTAACTTTTTTTATACTAAAATGTAGATTAAATTTTATATACCGCGATAGAATAGAATTAACTAATCCAATAATGAGAATAAGCTTAAACTTTTTTGCGAATCATTAATTTTTATTATTCTAAATACATACCTATATATTTACTTTACTACTTATGCTGGAAACTGTTTTGATTTCCTTTCCTATTGTCCTATTTACTTTTTCTTTTTAAAACGTTACTATTATTAATTTGAAATGATTAGTTCTTTGACATTGACATTTACCTGTCAGTTACATACATTTGAATAACTGCGTAAGGAGTATTGTTTGTTTAAAGCGTAGGCTCAGGGATTTAAATTATAGATAATTTTATAGCTTTATCCATAATATATGTAGAAGAAGTATTAATGCAAAACTGTAGAAAATTTAATAATCTTTAATTTTTATAATAACGAATAATTTTGAAGAAAAATTATTTTGTGCTTCCAGTAAAGTGCCATTTCCTGTTATCCGATTTACACCAAAATCTAATGGACTCTTTCCATAATAGAAATACACACAGACATCATCGTGGAAATGTTAAAATTGGATTCTAGGGACCTTAAAACGTGATCATTTACCAAAATCTCGATATGCGATTTTTAGCACGATCCCAAGGGTAGCGGGAGGTAAAAATGAACGGTTTTAAAAAAGATTTTCAACTCATTGAATAGGTGTAACAATACAAACATATTTACGACAAAAAAGAAAAACAGCCGAGCTAAATTCCATTCCGAAGGAGGCTTTCTCGGAATGCTTCCAACAATGGTGGCAGCACTGGGAGAAGTATGTGGAGTCCCAAGGAGACTACTTTGAAGGTGGTTAGGCTTCCAACGCTCCAGGTATGTCAGTTTTTTTCCCCGGCCAAAGGTCGGATACTTTTCTAACAGACCTTGTACCTACTTGTCCTGTAAAGGATCACTTTCCTGGCTTATAAAATAAATTACTAATACTTGGAACAGTGGAACATTGGAATACAGTCTTTTTAAAATATTATCTATCCCGTAAAACCTTATTAGGTGATTTGTAGATATAGATTTAGATAATAAATTTCTGAATTTTTGGGTCTCAAAATGAGATGTAGTATTTTTTAATATTTTACTTGTGTGATAATGTCCTTATTATTGCTATATGTATTTTTTTTATGATTATACAGCCAGAAGAAGGTGCAAGACTGCATCAAAACGTCGGTGTTGTAATACAACAAAGTCGAGAAATTTCTCACATTTAATTTTTAAAGATATTTACAAAGTTTTATTTTTATTGCATTTGAAGCTGACCTTATTTATATTTTAATGGTCTTATAAAAATCTCATGAACTATTTAATTTATAATGTGAAAAATCGCATCTGAATGACATTTTTACAATGTAAAATGTAACATCTTGTCGGCAATTCGTAGCACGCTCCATAAAATCTTCATATGAAATATGACGGCAGATACGTCGACTTAAGTGAAGATTAATAGTAAGAACATTGACATAAATATCAGTAAATTACCTCTCATATATCAATTTAGTCTCCAATTAATAGTGCACGAGTAAATAATTAAATAAATGTAGAAACGCAGACGGCGCCCGAGTTCTTCAGCTCTCATGGACATTCTTGCATAGTGATGAGTCAATAGGAGTTATTAATGAAGCCATAACCCCATAGCATAGCAGATCGCTCGAGATTTATTCTTTACTTCTAACTAGCACGCATTCGTTAACGAATTCCAAACTAGAGAAAGACAATTATTTCATTTTACTCAGAAATTTATCTTTTTTTACATATTTCATTCTGCACAAAATTTGTTTATTATAAATTATTATAAACTGTTTTATACAGTTAATTATAAATATTCAGAACCGTGGTAGGTATTGAAAATGAAAGTTTATGCAATATTTATCACAGTAATAAAATAATAAAATAAAAATCTGATGTGGCCAGTACATTACCATCTTCAGTTTTATGTATTTTATACAAATTTCATGCAGACAGTTTCATGCGAAAGATTCTATATTTCCAGTACATTACCTTCTCTCAGTTCTATATATATTTTGTATAAATTCCATACAGAAAGTTTCTTAGAATTGATTCTATATTTGCAGTAAATATATAACACAAACATACTATTGCACTTGATATTGACATCAATCTATGAGAATTTTTTAAATTATATTAGCTATTACCAGTGTTATTGCATAGCTGGCTGCTTTATGAAATTTAATTTCTTTATAATTTTTTAACTAAATATTCATTGAATATGAAGTAAAAAATATAATTAAATCGTATAGAGAATAAAATATTATTTCATATTTATAACATTGAAAAAATGATATTTAACAGCGTTTTTCAAGAAAATCTTGAAATGAGAGTACTTCCGGTCGACCAATTATAACCAAAATCTAATTATATACATATATATATATATATATATATATATATATATATATATATATATGTATATATATATATATATATATATATATATATATATATATATATATATATATATATATATATATATATATATATATATATATATATATATGTAACGAAGAGGAATAAGAAAGAATTATAATTTTTAGAATTGTAGGGTTGGAGTTATCGACGGAGAAAAAATCGTCACATACACAGTTAGGTATTAATTTCCTTCATATGAACTTGTAAAATGTCACGATTTAATTACATTTAATTTAATGAATGCAAGATACCTATTTGTAAAGATGAAAATAAATGCTTCTCTCATCATGTTAAATGTTAAATGAGTTTTGATTATAAGGTATATGGTAAATACTGAGTATATTTGTTTGAAATAGTTATTATTTTAATTAGATATATCTTTCATATGCAAAATCATCTATTAAAATATCATCACAGATAATTAAGAAGTTGATTGATATATATCATAAATAACTCAAATGGTAAAAGAACAGTGTACATAGGAGATTAATATGAAAAATCAATTTTTTGCTCCCTGTTGCCCCCTTTTACCTTCCGTCATACCTTTAAGTAAGGAAGGTATTTTTTTTTGGTCAAAAAATAAAAATAATAAGCACGTTTTAGAGTCCCTAGAATACGATTTTACTATTTTTGCGATGATGTCTGTGTGTATGTGTGTTGTGTATATATATATATATATATATATATATATATATATATATATATATATATATGTGTGTGTGTGTGTGTGTGTGTGTGTGTGTGTGTGTGTATGTGTGTGTGTATGCGTGTGTGTATGTGTGTGTGTGTATGCGTGTGTGTGTGTGTATGCGTGTTTGTGTGTGTGTATGCGTGTGTGTGTGTGTGTGTGTGTGTGTGTGTGTGTGTGTGTGTGTGTGTGTGTGTGTGTGCGTGTGTGTGTATGTGTGTGTGTATGTGTGTGTGTATGCGTGTGTGTGTGTGTGTATGCGTGTTTGTGTGTGTGTATGCGTGTGTGTGTGTGTGTGTGTGTGTGTGTGTGTGTGTGTGTGTGTGTGTGTGTGCGCCTGTGTGCATGTGTGACGATTTTTTCTCCGTCGATAACTCCAACACTATTTCGTTTTCCTCTTCGTTACATCCATATGAATAGCTGACTAGATTTTGGTTATAATTGGCCGACCAAAAGTACCCTCATGTAAAGATTTTAAGTTTCTCTTGAAGAAACGCTGTTAAATATCATTTTTTCACATTTAATGTTATTATAAATATTAAAGAATATTTTATTCTCTACAATATTTGATTACATTTTATACTTCATATTCAATGGATATTGAGTTAAAAAATTATAAAGAAATTAAATTTCATAACGCAGCTAGCTATACAATACATTGGAAACAACTAATGTAATTTTAAAAATTCTGATAGCCAGATGTCAATGTCAAGTGAGATTGACATAGTATGTTTGTGTTATAATTTTACTGCAAATATTGAATCAATTCTGAAACTTTCTGTACGGAATTTGTACAAAATACATAGAACTGAGGGAAGGTAATGTACTGGAAACATAGAATCTTTCGCAAGAAACTGTCTGTATGGAATTTGTATAAAATACATAGAACTGACGGAAGGAAATGTGCTGGTCACATCAGATTTTTTAACTGACAACGGTGGTTGTGTTATCAATAGAAAGATAAGAATGTCACATAATTTACCTGTATCTTGTGTCATTTGATGCAGATTTTTTTTATGTTTCTATTGATACCACAAACAACAATTATCGTTCTAAGTTAAAACGGGGGCAACGGTCTAATCAAGGGTAAGTACATATTAACTATTTGATGTATTGATTGTAATGCAAAAGAAATTTTCTTGATATAAACATAAAAAATTTGTGTTCCGTCTCATTTTTATTGATTCTTCAAACGAGAATCTGTAATATTCACTTGAAGTATTGTTGAGAGTTATTGTTCTAGATATATTTTTCTTCTCTAACTAGCTGTACGCATTCGTTACCCAGAACTGCAAACTGTTTCCAAGAATAATTCAATTGTAGTAGAATTTAAAACAAATATGATATTTTGTTTTGCTTATCTAAAAGTTTTAACTAGATTTGTTTTAAACTTGCGTACATACGGGAGGCATAAATATCATGTTCTTTGTTTTACTAACTTTTATATTACGTGTAATAGTCACAAGAGAAAAATAGAATGCGTTTGTTATTCAACAGCGTACTTGAAAATTACCACTTTATAGTGATATTAAAATGGAAACTGGGATGATTCAATTGAAATGTTTCTACAGAATTCCTGTTTCTGTTTCATATTATTATATTTTATAAACATGCTTATTTCCCTACAGTCTTATCTAATGTTTTTTTGTAAAATTGAAGATTTTCTCATTGTAAGAAATTTTTATTTTTATCATATCAAATGAGCCTGCTTCACATTTTTCAAAAAGTATTTTAAATGAAAGTTTATGCAATATTTTTCTTATTAATAAATTATTTTTTTAATAATTTGTTGTTATTTTCGTAAATAATTAAATACGAATATTGGCGTCAAAAATAGTAATGAAAAACAACCCCCCACTCCTGTGTCGAAGAAGCACATATATTACGTCATTCACAGCCAATAGAAAAACAGTTTTTCAATCACCTATATTACTTTTGTTATTTAGATAAATAAACGTAGGCGATAGTTTGTCACATGTTAATAACAAACTTCTAATTTGATATTTGACATTTTCCATTATAAATGAGTAATAATGGCTAATACAGAATACACTCAAGCTAAGTCGGACAGTTTAGCGAAAATCGAAAGCTGGTTGATGGCTGAATTTTTATCAGAAAACGACTGTTTTACTGTTGCCGAAATAAGGTGTGTTAAGGAAAAAATAAAATGTAAAAACCCAACCATCAGCTCTTCGACCGACTACTTCCAGCCACAATTTACTTTTCTCCGCATCTTTTGGCACATTTATAAATTCAATAGTAGGTTTGTTCCTAGCGCATTTTTGCAAGAAGGCACAATACGATACTGTAAATGACTAATTTTATATTGAATTTTGTATTATCCGAGGGGTAAACAACTGACCAAAATCTGTACACCGAAATCCATTTTTATGAAATAAATCCAAAACATCCATAAAAATCCAAAGAGATCCACAGAAATCTACTGAAATCCACAGAAATCTTCTGAAATCCATTGATATCTACTGAAATCCACGGATATCTACAGACATCTGCGGACATCCATGGAAGTTCTCGAAAATGTAATATGTATTATTCATTAATTATTATTATAGTACAGCTTTATCAGTTGTAGTTATAAGGCGAGTTATAAAGTACTTCAAATAGTTTTAAATTTTAATGATAATACTTTTATTAAGCACGTACTCATACATGAGAAAAACAAAATATGAAATCGAAAAAAGCACAAAAAATACAACAAAAGTAATGTAATCACGAAAATTTTAATATAAAACGGACTTAATAAATAACACTGTTGCTATGGGTATAGAAAGTACCCTGTAATTTGCGAAATACAACACCAGGGAATTGAAATAGTAACCACAGTATATAATAGTATATATTTGCTTACTTTTTACCTCTCGCTAAGAGAGGTATTGAATTCATGCTAAAAATCGCATATCCAGATTTTAGTGAATAAGCACGTTTTAAGGTCTCAGAATCCGATTATAACATTTTTTGATGATGTCCGTATGTGCGTGTGTGTGTGTGTGTGTGCGCGTGCGTGTGCGTGTGCGTGTGCGTGTGCGTGTGCGTGTGTGTGTGTGTGCGTGTGCGTGTGTGTGTGCGTGTGTGTGTGTGTGTGTGTGTGGAAGTTGGATCCACGATTTCTCAAATACCATAAGACTTAAGACATTTTTAACAACGGATTCCTCAATCTAACAATAATGGGAAGAGTTGATTAAGTTTTGGTAAGAATTTGACAACCTGAAGTAGTAGTTACAAGAAAAAAATCATTAAATTAAATATTATTCTTTATTCGATAAATATAAATTCATTATTATATCTTCTATAGATTTAGGTATAAAGAAATGCATATAAAATAATTTGATGTAAAAATTCTCAAGTCAAACTACGTACTTCAAGGCAAGAAATTCAAATGTTTGTAATTGACACATAAATGTCACTGTCAAAAATATTTGTAAGCCATTGTCAAAAATATTTGTACATCATTATGAAGATTATGAAAATAAAAAAGAGTCAACAAGGCAAAAGAATATTCGTAACAAAGAATATAAAAGGAATTTACGAAAAAATGACGAATATATAGAAAAAGAAAAGGAAAGTAGAAAAAGAAAATTTCAGGATACTGAATATAAAGAAAATGTATGTATTGTACATTTAATTTATATTAAAATATCCCATAGATTTTGCAAATATATGTGAGAATTAATTTGTAGTGAGACATGAATATGTGTATTTGTATTTAAAAATATTTTTCGTTTTATGCGTACAACTAGATAATATATCTGGCGAGAGGTTATGTGCTGGCCACATCAAATTTTTAACTTCGTTTTCACTTATAAATCTCGAACATCAGTCTGTTACTGATACAATATTAGTTTTCTTAAACAAAACAACACTAATATCACGACATTAACAACGAAGACGAAATGCGCGCGCATTTGCGCCTGCGCAATTGCCACTTAAATATGCATTGAAATCCAAAAACATCCACAGAAATCCACTGACATCCACTGACATCTACGGACATCCAAAGAAATCCGTGGACATCTACAGAAATCTAGGGATATCCATGAACATCCACGGAAATCCATGGAACTCCACATGCGTGTACACCAAAAATCCACAGTTGTTTACCCCTCGGTATTATCTAACCGAACCATACTCAAATATTTGACACTTGTTTGACAACTTTGACAATATAGTTATCATAACACTTGTAACAAAACGCAAAGAATTGACACTGTAAGAGACCAATTGGAGCCGATGAAGATGTATGTGTTGTGACGTCACATTCTGTTTCAGATCACGTGACTTTTTCAAAATATCCAAATTTCAAAAATTAATTATAAAATATCTAATGGAAATTTGATGATATTTTCAAATTTAAGGCTATTTAAATAGTGATATCTTTTTAAATTGAATATTTAGAAGTAGTGATGCACGCGAGGCGAGACTAGGCGAGAAATATGAAATATCGATCTCGTCTCGTTTTCGGATCTGTAATCTCGATCTCGCTCTCGTTCTCGCACATTTTTTTGGGTCTCATCTCATTCTCGCACGAGAGTCTCGCTATAAAAATAAGCGCTTGCGCACTACGTATTTACATAACTATTTAACTACAAGAGACAAGTTCGCATCAATAATTCTAAATTCTGGTCACCAAATTATTTCATGTTCATTCATTAACGGTCACCAGAAAATGTGATAAGTTGGTAAATAATTTAATTTACCTCTAAAATATCATCAAATTGTGATCTCTAAACTATTTCAATATGAACACATTCTGAATCAAATCTATAAAGTTACAAATACATTTTATTGCGAGATTCTCGCGAGATTTCTCGCTTCTCGCAGTTGTTATATCGCCTCGAATTTTAAACTGCAATCTCGCTCTCGTTCTCGTCTCGCATAATACAGCGAGACGAGACGAGATGCGAGAGTACTCTCGCCTCGTCGTGCATCACTATTTAGAAGGCATATAAAAATTCTTGAAACAGCCCTATTATGTGTATGCAAAATCATACCATCGATTTTTTTGACCAAAAACAATACCTTCCTTACCTAAATGTACGACGGAAGGTAAAAATTATTTGCTTGGAAACCTTGACCACTACTTTAAGTGAAGACGTGATAATAAATAAATTTATGTATTTTATTTTATTGCTATTAAGTGGTCTATACACTCGTACATACATATATCAGTAGTTTGTATTTATATTTACTGTTAAACTAGTATATAAATATAAGTACATGATAAAGTTTACAGATGCATTAATAACACTGTCTAAATAAGTCTAAATAAAGTAATCTGAAGATTCCGCATAGAAAATTAGTACCAGTATACAAATTGATTCGTAAAAGAAATAATGAAATGGTCATGGTCGCCGTCGTCGTACAACTTCCTCGTTAGGCCATGATGTTTCGTTGATGCCTATAAATTTTATCTCCATTGTATAGATATGTTTTATGTAATTCTTTTACGGTTTTATAGTGACTTTTACTATGGGAATAATGATTAGATAGCACATCTTATTTTCATTACGTCGTAAGGCCCGTTAGATCTCTGGTGCGGCATCACAAGCTGTAAATCCAACTGTACGTGTTACGATCAATGTGCATTACATTACATTATTATTAAATATCACGTGTAAACAACTTTATAAAGCTACTACACCAATATTATATTACATATGTAAGAGATTATCTGGGGAATTAATGGATAAAGTTACTGTCAACACCGCTTATATCAAGATGAAGATTTTGCAATATCTTGAATGAATTATATATAAATAAATGTCAAGCTTCTTGTTCCTAATTTTGAATTATTATTCAGTTGGTATCCTTATACCTACTTAGTGAAGTTACTAATACATTTTAGTCTCCAAAAAAGTCTCCAAAAACATTAGCATATGATTTGTTTCGACCACTTTTCAGTAGGAAATTGCATTTACCAATCTGGATAAGTACATGGACAAATTTTGATATGAAAATAAAATTAGTTTCAAATGTGGGAAATTTCTCGAGTGTGAAATGGATAAGGTGTTAACAACGAGGTGTTGCACGGTTTTTCTTCTTTGCTTTAATCGAAAGAATAAGAAAAAATGTTTTACCCCTATTTTTTATTTTTTTGGTATTATTCTTTATTCATGAGAAAATTGTCTTTGAAAATATGTTTGAATTTCCGCTTCCTGCAAAAAGGCCTGATGACGTTCGTAAGAACCTAACCAATGAGGGTGTGGCTTACATTTGCCACCGACCAAATTTAAACGAGTGACAGCTGTCAACTACTTCTGATTTTTGTATTTGGAAATAATCAAACATGGTTGTAAAAAAAGTGTTTTGTGCCAGTGTGCCCAAATAGAACTAATATAGGGAAAAATATTTCTAGTAGTGCCTCAAAATGAAGAAAGAAGAATGAAGTGGTTGTCGCAAGTAAAGATAAAAACATAAAATAAAAACTTCTTTGTTGTGAAGATCATTTTGATGTAAATATAAATATTTCTTTATCCACCCTAAAAAATTGTTCATTTGGTTACAATTTTCACTGGTTAACCAATGAAGTAAAAATAAACTATGTTTTTCTCGAATACTCATTATAGTATATCAAATTAAATAATACCTATAACATACCTAGGAATGTTATGTATATCATAGCTGTCGCAGATGTCTGTTTGAAATCCAAGCTCGTAGAGCTCATTAATGCTACTTTCAGAATGCTGTAGTTAACAGAACAATTGATTTAACATATTTCAATATGACAGATATTCAAATTATGTGCTTTATTCCTCATGTTTATTATTTTAGAATAAAGTAAATCGTATTTAGAACGATACACTAGCGTTGTCCGTATGTATTAATGAAGAGCATTTAACTTTCTTTTTTTTATTTTATTTTTGTAGACTGTTATTGACAAGTCAGTATGGTAATAATATTACCGTACAGATACAGTTATTACCTACCAGCCTATTTTTGTACATGTAAACAATGGATTAATATCCTGAAACCTGTAAAAAATATTACTTTATGCCAGTTCTTCTTGTGATGTCGATGACCAACGTTCTTTTCACCTTTTCGATGGTCTTCCGTTTCTCTGTTACCTCTTGATGAGGTTTGTTGTCTCTTGTTAATTTATTTAAAAAATTCTTGTCATTCTATCGATATGTTTATTATGAAAATGAATAATATAACTCTAAGTAAAAAAATTATTCTGTATTAGTTGAGATTGCAGAAACTATAAATTAGATTTGCGGCTTCAGTCAAAGGAAAATAAATATTAAAAAAATCTGATGTGACCAGCACATTACCTTCCGTCAGTTCTATGTATTTTGTACAAATTTCATACGGAAAGTTCCTTGCTAAATATTCTATTTCTTGTACATTACCTTCCGGCAGCTGCATGTATTTTATGCAAATTTCATACAGAAAATTTATGTCTTAAATTATTATTTTGTGACATTTTCTATATACAGTGTAATGTATCTGCAGAAATAAAAGATTTATTATTATTATTTCTTGTACATTACCTTAAAGCAGTTGTATGTATTTTATACAAATTCCATACAGAAAGCAAAAGATCCTATATTTCCAGTAAAATTATAAGACACACACTATGTCAATTTCACTTGACACTGACATCTTTCAATCAGAATTTTCTTAAAATAGTAGCTGTTTTCATAGCTATAGCTACTTTATGAAATTTAATTTCTTTATCATTTTTTAACTCTTTATCCATTTAATATTAAGTATAAAATGCAGTCAAATCGTATAGAGAATAAAATATTCTTTAATATTTATAATAACATTAAATGTGAAAAAATGATATTTAACATAGTTTTTTCAAGAAAAACTGTTGAAATCTTCAAATGATGGTACTTCCGGTTGACCAATTGTAACCAAAATCTAATCAGCTCTTCATATGGATGTAACGAAGAAGTATATGAAGAAATTATAATTTTTGAAACTGTAGTATTAGAGTTATCGCAGACGAAAATTTTGTTACACACACACACACACACATCCACACATCCACACACACACACACACACACACACACACACATCCACACACACACACACATCCACACACACACACACATCCACACACACATCCACACACACACACACACACACACACACACACACACACACACGCACGCACGCACGCACGCACGCACGCACGCACGCACGCACGCACGCACGCACGCACGCACGCACGCACGCACGCACGCACGCACGCACGCACGCACGCACGCACGCACGCACGCACGCACGCACGCACGCACGCACGCACGCACGCACGCACGCACGCACGCTCGCTCGCACGCACGCACGCACGCACGCACGCACGCACGCACGCACGCACGCACGCACGCACGCACGCACGCGCGCACGCACGCACGCACGCACGCACGCACGCGCACACACACACACACACACACACACAGACACACACACACACACACACACACACACACACACACACACACACACACACACACACACACACACACACACACACACACACACACACACACACACACACACACACACACACACACACACACACACACACACACACACACACACACACACACACACACACACACACACACACACACACACACACACACACACACACACACACACACACACACACACACACACACACACACACACACACACACACACACACACACACACACACACACACACACACACACACACACACACACACACACACACACACACACACACACACACACACACACACACACACACACACACACACACACACACACACACACACACACACACACACACACACACACACACACACACACACACACACACACACACACACACACACACACACACACACACACACACACACACACACACACACACACACACACACACACACACACACACACACACACACACACACACACACACACACACACACACACACACACACACACACACACACACACACACACACACACACACACACACACACACACACACACACACACACACACACACACACACACACACACACACACACACACACACACACACACACACACACACACACACACACACACACACACACACACACACACACACACACACACACACACACACACACACACACACACACACACACACACACACACACACACACACACACACACACACACACACACACACACACACACACACACACACACACACACACACACACACACACGCACGCACGCACGCACGCACGCACGCACGCACACACGCACGCACGCACACACACACACACACACACACACACACACACACACACACACACACACACACACACACACACACACACACACACACACACACACACACACACACACACACACACACACACACACACACACACACACACACACACACACACACACACACACACACACACACACACACACACACACACACACACACACACACACACACACACACACACACACACACACACACACACACACACACACACACACACACACACACACACACACATACAGACATCATCGTAAAAATAGTAAATTCGTATTCTAGGGACCTTAAAACGTGCTTATTGATTAAAAACTCATCATCGAATTTTTTGACCAAAGACAATACCTTCCTTACCTAAAGGTGACGGAAGGTAAAAAACTAATCTTTGTTCTGAGTTAAAAAATTCCTTTCAACAAAAGTCGTAAAAAATAACACTATGTTTGAATGTTTCAGAACCCAGTATATTGCATGTTGGCAATACTGTTGCTTTACGTAAAGAATGTTTCATTCTTTATGAAATTTTAAACTACTCTCTTTCAGAACCTTCTATTTGATTTCTTTGCAGTTAGGAACAGAATTGAAATTGAAGTTGCTACAACTAGTCTTGTTTGTGTTAATAAAACATGAATTGCTTTCGTTATGAATAAATTCCAGCATGTAGAATGGCATTTTAAGTTGTATGTAAAGTTGTTGCGGTGATGCATACCGTATGTTTCAAAAGTTTTCGGAAAGATTTTGATAGATGTTATACAAATACGCAAACTCATCTATAGGTTAGTTGGGCAGGTAGCCCAAACGTGAAATTGCTACCGTTTTTGGGAAACAAAATATTGGATAGGCGATTATGTACCGAACTACGCGGGAATGTGAAGAAGGTGTAGTATGTATTAATTTACCAAAAAGTGGACGACCTGAACTTTTGCCCCTAAATCGAATCAGTAGACTCATTCAAAGTGCTCAAGACAAAGTTAAAATTCATGGGTTTGACTTGATAATTAATTTCAAAACTACTCATGTAAACACTTAAACTTCAGTTTCGATATTGCGCATGCGTACATAGTATAGCGTTTCTGTCGCTTTGTGTTACTAACCTACAAATAAACTGACAGTTGTGTAGTTTTAGGGCGAAGTGATACAGAGTAGAAAAAATAATTGGAATAATGGCAAAACGAAGATTTTGGAGTGAAGAGAATCTTTCACTTACATCAGCCAAATGCGCATGCACTGAAACTGTTTTCAAATCAATCTGTAAACCTGTTCTGAAAATTGCATGTAAATAATTTCGCCTGATTTTGACTGAAAACCCAAACAATATTTAAAACTGCATGTAAACATAGTAAGTGTTGTAAAACTAGATTTCTTATCCCCATAGTTTATAGGAACAACCCCTTATGTCCAGTGACGGATTGAGAAGCCCCAGGCGCAATTTTGAGGTCCCCTAAAGCCCCCCTCCCCTCCCTAAATATTTGAAATACCATTATAGTGAGCATTCTATGCGTACGGTTTTACTGTAGCACGCATTCTAGATTATAAATAAAAAATAATAATACAGATACATATACGATTTATTTGAAAACAGGGTTTATTAATAAAAAAATCTAATGTGGACACCACACGACTTCCTTGTACGCAAGACTAATATGAAGTATAGACCCAATTATAACTTTGCACATATTTGACGTAATTTGACATTAACATTATTATTTTTTATTTATTTTTATTTGTTATTTTTTGTCCTAGTCCATTGCAAGCTTCATTATAAAAACCAAAAAGTATATAAGTTTTAAATTTACATATCTCGCTTATACAAAGGGCTAATTTAATAATACTTTAATTCTCTAAAACTCTTATTTAAAGCAATTATTTCTAAAATCAAAATGAAACCATTTTATTCAAGAAAAACTGTTAACAACTTCAGGTAATATATCACTTCCGGTTAGCCTGTTTTAACCAAAATTTATTATGTTATTGCAATTGACACAAAAGTCTTTTGAAAAGTTTTGGATTATATTTTAAAATAGTTTTTCATTAAAATCTATTATAGGCATCAAATAAAGTACCATTTCTGGAAATTATGTAATGACCAAAAAGGGAGGTGCACAACTAGATGTTATAACAGTCCTAAATACAAAATTTCATCTTTCTACCGTTTTTACGTACGTACGTACATACGTCACGACGAAATTAGTCAGAATGGATTCAGGGATGGTCAAAATGGATATTTCCGTTAAAATCTGAAATCCCAAATTTTTTGCGACTACAATACTTCCTTTACTTTGTACAAGGAAGTAAAAATACAACAAAAACATAATTGAATTTAACCTAGTCTAGAATATCCACTCCTCAAGAATTTAATTTTGTTGCAAAACCATGAAAAATATTAAATTCCACAAAAATTAGACGGGAAAGCAAACTTTATAGCAAGTTTTTGAAATAAAGTTAAAATTAAATTCCTGTAAAATGAATGTACTTAACAGTAAAGTATCTTTGAACATTTTTAAGCGAAAATGTCACATTTTTCACAAATACAGTCTAAAAAACGAATAATCATTTTATCGCGACCTACATGCAACCACCCGAACAGAGATAAAATATCTATTTACATTACATTTTATATCCGAATATCATCAATCTGTGCGTTAGGTTATCGTTAGATTAAAGTATTTTTTTGAAAATTTACAAGCAAAGAAGTTATAATTTTCACAAATACAGCGTTTATAATAGACTCCGAAAGTGATGACGTCAAAATCGAGCAAGAATTATAAAAGTTGAAAGTAGGCTTCCGGTATCTCAAGTGTATTTTGAAAGAGTTGTGAACGAACCGTATTAGCGCCAAATTGCAAGTAAGTAGTACGGATATTCTATCTGTATCTCGTCAGTAGAGAGCAACCTTGCATATGGTTTGAGATAAGACCGCTAGGTCGCCAGCAAACATATGGCATAGATGGCGTTATTCATTTGTCAATTTAATTTAGAAAATACTATTAAATTATTAAATAATAATAATAATAATAATAATAATAATAATGATAATAAAATAAAATATTTTTTTATTTTGAGGCCTGAAATTTGAGACCCCCTCGATTTAAGATGCCGCAAGAGCACGCTTCCTGCGCCTATGCGGAAATCCGCCACTGCTTATGTCAATGTTTCAATAAAAAAAAATTGCTTCTATTTAATGAAGAGGTCTAACTTTTTTCGAAAACTTTTGAAACATACGTTAGGGCACGTACAGTAGTGCAGCGGCAAATTCCTGTACTCGTATTCCACGTGAAAAATTACCTCGGTTTAATGGCATGAAATTTTGAAGCTCTTGCGCTTCATAAAGTATAAAAATCGACGGGGAAGTTCACACAACTCAATTTAGAATTCAGACAGTGTGAATGATGACGCCATGGAGAATTAAACGTACGCCCGTTAAAACTTTTGTTGCACTCTGATGAGGGACATACTTTTGCGCAACTTGCTAAATTATCTGCTCTAATAATTAATTACTCACTTATTTTGCACAATTTTTCTTCAGAATAACGAGTCATTTGTCTAAAGTTGCATTTTACTTCTAAACTTTCAAACATAAATAACAAACTCCGGTCGTCTTCTTTAATTTATACACTTTATTAATCACATTTCCGTTTTTGTTATTTGTTATTAACATATTTTAATGTTTGTAACGTTTCATAACAACAGAAATTTAAATGAAATATTAACATTATAAATTTTATATTATACAAAAATGACAATTTTGTTAAGTTAATCCTATATATGTCGTTCCTAAATGAGCTGTTATAATATATCATTTCGTCAAACATATTCCATTCACGCATCAATAATTTTTTCGTACCTCCGTCCAATTTGACTAGTATTACAGAACTCAAAATCGTCCAGAAATGCGCTTTTGCTGACCTAGGCCAGCAAAAGGAGTTGGCATTACTGTTCTGGTGATATTTCAATTTAAGATTATTCTTAACACAAGAATTAGCAAAATGTTTACAAATTTTAGGGCTAAATCTTTAATTATTGTATCTTAAATAACTAACTTTTGTCATAAAAATAATAATATGCTGTCATTGCTGTCATCTCGAATAGATTAATTATAAGTTCCAACTTTAGGACTAATTTGTTTCGTTTGTTTTGTAACTACAACTAACTTCACGTGATACAATTGAGTTTCCGCTATCTGTCATTGAAAATATGCGAAAGTATATAAAATATATATAACTAATGTTTGTATGATATATTTTCAATAAATATAAACTAATTACGCATTTTAAGCTCAAATGTAAGTAATTATATTTAAACTTGCAATGCAAAACTGTTAAAAATATATGTTCATTGTTTAGGTTATGTAAAATAGAATAAAGTGTTGAGAAATATACGAAGAATTTATGGAGTGATACAATAGTTATTTGTATCACTAGTCCAGAAACTGAATATTTGCGAGAACGAGTTTATTTTGACAGGCCGAGCTGAAAGCGAGGCCTGCAAATACGAGATCTCGCAAAACAGTTTCTGGGCGTGTGATACACAAGTTTTTTTGTGCCGACATCTCCATAAATTCTTCGTATATTTCTCAACACTTTATTCTATTTTACATAACCTAAACAATGAACATATATTTTTAACAGTTTTGCATTGCAAGTTTAAATATAATTACTTACATTTGAGCTTAAAATGCGTAATTATTTTATATTTATTGAAAATATATCATACAAACATTAGTTATATATATTTTATATACTTTCGCATATTTTCAATGACAGATAGCGGAAACTCAATTGTATCACGTGAAGTTAGTTGTAGTTACCAAACAAACGAAACAAATTAGTCCCAAAGTTGGAACTTATAATTAATCTATACGAGATGACAGCAATGGCAGCATATTATTATTTTTATGACAAAATTTAGTTATTTAAGTTACAACAATTAAAGATTTAGCTCTAAAATTTGTAAACATTTTGCTAATTCTTGTGTTGAAAGTAATCTTAAATTGACATATCACCAGAACAGTAATGCCAATTCCTTTTGCCGGCCTAGGTCAGCAACAGCGCATTTCTGGACGATTTTGAGTTCTGTAATACTAGTCAAAATGGACGGAGGTACGAAAATAACTATTTGCTAACGGAAAAGACTGAATTCGATTAATATTTCGAGATCAACTGAAGTCACCTTACATAAATATATATATATATATATATATATATATATATATATATATATATATATATATATATATATATATATATATATATATCTAGATACCGGGTGGCGCTCGAAATCCGTTACATTTAATATGGGAAAACCGTTTTTCCTAGCGCGTTGCTCCCCAAATTATTTTAGAAAAAAAATCTTCAAATAAAAGTTGTAGAACATAAAATTTTGCACTTGAATCAATAAGCAAAATTAATTTTGTGTAATAAAATTATCACAACGTAAAGTTCTTAAGCAGAATTATAATTTAATTCTTCTATACAGTTCAAATACACATTTTTCTTGACAAAAATAACAATATTTGGCATTTAAATCATCACATTTGTTTGTCTTTTTTGTTTTAATTCCATGGCTAGCACTATTAAACTGAAATTTTCAAAATTTTCATATTCCATTTCTGGAGTAATTAAACTTACGAAATGAATTTTGTTTACTGATTTACAAGCAGAATTTTATATTCTACAACTTTTATTTGAAGATTTTTTTTCTAAAATAATTTGGGGAGCAACGCACTAGAAAAAACGGTTTTCCCATGTTAAATGCCTATGTAACGGATTTCGAGCGCCACCCGGTATATATATATATATATATATATATATATATATATATATATATATATATATATATATATATATATACCGTGTGTCTGTCTTAAAGGTGTACATAGGAGATTAACATGGGAACTCAGTTTTTGACAAATTCTTTCTCGTCTAATTATTTTAAGCAAAAACACGTCAAGTAAAAGTTATATGGCATAAAATTATGCATCTAAGACTTAGATTCTAAGTCAATAAATATAATTACCTTTACATGCTTTGTAACGACATAAATTAATTATGAAAATGTTGAAAATTACGTTGAAAATATCGACAGCCATGGAATTGAATAAAAAATAAATAAATGTTTGACGTTTTATCTGTCACAACGTAAGTTAACTTATTTCACGTTTCTGACAATTTGATAAAACGTCAAGCATTTATTTATTTTTTGTTCAATTCCATGGCAGTCGATATTTTCAACGTAATTTTTGACATTTTCATATTTAATTTCTGTCCTTACAAAGCATGTAAAAGTAATTTTGTTTATTGATTTAGATGCAGAATATTATGTCCTAAATTTGACGCATTTTTACTTAAAATAATTAGGCGAGCAGGAAATTACGAAAAACTGATTTCCCATGTTAATCTCCTATGTAAACCTTAGACAGACACACGGTATATATATATACATATATATATATATATATATATATATATATATATATATATATATATATATATATATATATATATATATATATATATATATATATATATATATATGTAAATTTTGATAAATAACTTTTATTTGCAATTAATATAAATACAAAAAACAAATTAAGTATAAAATTATTTTTCTCTAAAATAATCCATAAACCATTGAAAGAGTCAGGGGCGGACAGTGAATTTTAGGGGCCCTGGGCTAATACTATTTGAGGGCCCTGGCTATTACTGTTTGGAAGGGGGGGGGGTAACTAATTAACTGCCTAACCGTCATCAGCTTGTCAACAAACTTTATAAAGTTTTTTTAATGCAGTATGATATTTTGGGGTATATTTAGTCAGAGTAGGAAAATTAGCTTTTATTGCAACAATTATGTGCCAAAAAGGCTTAGTAGACAATTTTATATAAATAATTTGAGTCTTGTAAGAGTATGGCTATTGTTATACTGTATAATAGGTACTTATCAAAAATATCAATGGCTCATTATTTAGATGCTGTTATAAAAACGAAAGGAAACCCAATAAAATAGGTTTCTTTATAAAACATATATCTATAAACAGTTACAACAAAATAGGTTTCTTTATAAAACATATATCTATAAACAGTAATTTTAATGTTTTGGTTATTGTGCGCCCCTGAAATAATCAAAATGTAGTTCATAATAAAAAGTAATCCAACATTTTCATTCCTATATACTAAATGGTTACAACAATGACAAGTATTGAGATTACAATAATTTAAACATAAATTACAATATAAATTTATTTATTAAGTAAATTTACTTTTCATCTTAATAAAAAAATACTTCAAGATATCAAATATTTGTATGTTACAGTACGTGTAAAGCCAATCGCGGATTTATAAGCAAAATACCGATGGTCCACTCTAAAATGACATTTCCACTGGGTAACTGGACGACTGTAGTGACGCTGATGTGACAACATGCCGTCCATTTTACGCTAAAAAATTTAATTACATTATTATCGGTATAAAAATACAAAATATATAGCAATTTTTATTTCGTTTTCATTTACTTATATTCAAAATTCATATGCGACATGTAATTTCTAAAAAGCCGAAGACTTGGACGGGCCCGTTGTTGTGATTACTATGTATGAAAAATAATAAAAAAAAATTGACAGGAGTAATTCATTGTGCAATTACTTTGTATATTATTTTGGTGTTTGTCGCTTCAAGCCGGATCTACTAGATAAGTTTTGTATGCGACCTTAAATTCTGAACAACTTTATATTTATTTATGCCAAAAAATGATCAAGAGACCGGGAATTTCATAATATTAAACTCTAACTGTCACCACCCGGTATGTTGGTTGATATTGTTAAATGTGTTTACATGAAATAAAATGGCGGGTGGTAAGTTGCTGGCCACAACTGATATTTTAAGTTATGGATAGTAAACAAAATCGCTACCTATTTTGCAAATTTGCGTCAATGTCAGTATTCGTATCTTCAACTTGTCGTAAAACAGAGCAATCACTGCAAACGAGCAATTCTTCCAATTGTCCTTTGGCCATCAATCCCCGAATTTCCCGCCTTGAAATCAGAGCTCGGAAGCCATCTAAAATACTGAGTCGAGTTTATCGCATCTTCTACACTCTCGTATTGTATTTATTGTCTTCGGTTTACAGCGGCAGCGACACTAGACGCTTGTCCCTCGTAAAATTTCTCATTTGGCGTAATCCGAGATTGGCTGTTGCTGTCAGCACGAATACGAATCCTAGCGAAGCGAAAACCATTGTGACTTCTGCAGTAACATCGCGTTGTATTTTACCTTACAGCTGCATAAGAAATTAGATAATGACCACAAGATATAAAGGTTTTATTATTTACTTGTCTTTGTAGCAGATAAGAAAATTACTAAAGATAGTAGTTTTACTTCTATCATAGGGGTAACTTCTAAGAAAATATCGACAAAAAATGTTTTATAGGAGAATAAAATAAGATTTTTTTGTAAGATGATTGTAGAGCTTTTTATTAGCAATTGTACCTGTCTTTTAATTAAATCTATTTTTAAAATTTTTCTTATTGTACCACTATCAAGCAAAAAAGAAAAGAGTACAAGGCATTTGAGATTTGATTTTTATTAAACCCCTCATTTAAATGCAATAAGAAACAACTTACAAATTCTAAACAAGAAATCTGATGTAAATAAATAAAATAAATATATCAGCATGGCATATTACCCATTGCTGGGTGTGCCAATCTGCTCAGTACGCAGATATCGGTAATGATGATGACAAATTAGTACCGTGCTGGTGTGGAGAATGCACCACAGGGGTCAATTTTGTGCCATTTAAAATTCGAAATATTTGGCGTCGGTCAGGATCGTACCCGGTTCTTTAGATTAAAGACCAGACACTCAGGCACGCGGCCACGAGACCCCATAAAAAAATCTGATGTGGCCAATACAATACCTCCCGCTTTTTATTAATTTAAATATACATACTTACATATTTAGTTATGCTGAAAATTATTAAGATCCATTCCATATAAATATGGTTCTATTTAATATTTTCTTTTTAAAACGTTACTATTATTAATTTAAAATGATTAGTTCTTTAACAGTGACATTTATCTGTCAGTTACATACATTGGAGATATGAACTATGTAACCAAGGAGTTCTTCTTGTTTAAAGCGGAGACTCAGAGATTTAAATTATAGGTAATTTTATAAATATATCCATACAATATATAGAAAAAGTGTTAATGCATATCTGTAGAAAATTTAATAATCTTTAATTTTTATAATAGCACAAATCTCGAAAAAATAACATTTGAAGGTATTTTTCGAAGAACAACTATTTTGAGCTTCAAGTAAAGTATCATTTCCAGTTATCTGATTTACAACAAAATCTAAAGGCATCTTCCCATAAAAGAATAAGATAGAAATACAAGTTAGGGTACACACACACACGCACACGCACACGCACACGCACACGCACACGCACACGCACACGCACACGCACACGCACACGCACACGCACACGCACACGCACACGCACACGCACACGCACACGCACACGCACACGCACACGCACACGCACACGCACACGCACACGCACACGCACACGCACACGCACACGCACACGCACACGCACACGCACACGCACACGCACACGCACACGCACACGCACACGCACACGCACACGCACACGCACACGCACACGCACACGCACACGCACACGCACACGCACACGCACACGCACACGCACACGCACACGCACACGCACACGCACACGCACAC
The DNA here is from genome assembly GCA_963082715.1 of Harpalus rubripes. Lineage (NCBI taxonomy): Eukaryota > Metazoa > Arthropoda > Insecta > Coleoptera > Carabidae > Harpalus > Harpalus rubripes. Next base: position 12,174,924 of record OY720454.1, read on the forward strand.
GCACACGCACACGCACACGCACACGCACACGCACACGCACACGCACACGCACACGCACACACACACGCACACGCACACGTACACGTACACGCACACGCACACGCACACGCACACGCACACGTACACGCACACGCACACGCGCACGCACACGCATACGCACACGCACACGCACACGCACACGCACACGCACACGCACACGCACACGCACACGCACACGCACACACATACACATACACATACACACACATATACACACACAAGAAGGCAAAAAGAATTTACCGGAAGCGGTTTCCTAGACATCGGCAACCAAGTTTAAAAACACTGAGAAGGATTTTTACCCGATATCGAGAAACAAAGTAACAAACAAATGTTTACTTTTTTGACATTAATTTAATTGTCTTACATTGTTACGTTTTGATTATTTTCACATAGCCACCTATAATATTTGTTTAAAAATTATTTCTATTATTTCTAAATTATCTCATTTTTCTCGAAATTTTTTAAATATATTAATAAAAAATAATACATCGTTGAAAAGAGAAAAAAATGGCGTTTTCTATTTTATTAAATTAATTATAGGTTGCCATTTGAAAAATAAAAGTTGATAGTCGTATCTTGTAAACCTGACTTTATAAAAAATATCTACATCTGCCATCAAATAGTATATGTAAAATAATAAAACTTTTATTTAAGCTATTTTTTTATATTACTTATAATAAAAAGTTAAAGGGGGGGGGAGTCTTCAATGTTTAATTCAAATGTAACGATAACCAGTGCAACAGTAAGCGTACACATAAAACATAAAAATAATGATCTCCTGAAGGGAACTTTGTGGAAATTTAATCTTTTAAAATAAATAATATCCCAATGACGAGGGTCGAAAAACGAGCATCGTACTTTGAGTATGTACCGGTTTTATTATATTTTCGACCAACGAGAAAACTTTGTATCGTAACGCTGAACTAATGAATAAATTATGTATAAATGTTTGGGTTGAATATTTGATTTGTGAGTAATAAATCCGTCCCTGCTCATACGTCATACATAACGTAAAGAATCCAAGTTCACCCCGGTCAGCATAATACTACATTTTCCAAGTTTTTAACGACTTGCTTCCGATTTTCGCTTCAAAGTTTCCTCATTGCTAAAGTGTGATAAATCTCAAACTTGGAATAAAAACAACCCGATGCAGGTCAACGAGGGGGTGGTAGTAGGGTAGGATCGAGTTATTGCAACCAATACTCATTTTTTCTTACAACGCAAACTTTCCATAAGTTTCATTAACTACAGTATGTAAAGAAATATATTGTAACGTTTTTGTTTATTTGGGTGAAGTGTAAATATTAGACAATTATTATTAATTAAAATTAAGTGTTTATTAAACCATAATAAAAGTTACTATTACTAATATCAAACAATTATTAAAAACTAAGTAAGATTAAAACTATAATTAACTAGATAACACTAACACTATTTATTTAACCACTTAACACTACTATTTATTTCCACGATATTACAAATTATTTATATCACTACGCGTTCCAATCTTAGACTGCCGGTCTGTTGCAGACTCTTGTAGACTGTTTACGCTATATTTATATCACTATATTTATAACACTATATACTTATATCACGTTCAACTGCCTACCGACTTCCACAGCGTCAACTGATTCAACAGCGTCTGTATATTCAACTGCTCGGACAGAAGTCTCCTCTTTCACAACACTATCTGTCTATTTATTTAACTCTCTGTCTAACTTCCACAGCCTCAGTATCACCGACTGTCCGTATGCCAAAATTTTTTAACACCACTCCCGGGTATTCACTTCCACTTGCCGTTACTGTCCCCGTATACCTAGTTTCTCAATACTCTTCAACACTACAGAGTATTATCTTTCACAGCTATCCCGGTATACCAGTAACTTCCCGACTCGCCGTTACTGCCCTTGTACATTATAGCTTCCCAATACTCGTCAACACTACCGAGTATTCACATCCACAGCTATCCCAACATATCAGTAACTTCCCGAGTACCTACTCGACACCAACTGCAAACGATCACTACGATACTGCTGTGCTTTTCACTAACACTTTACTCTCTAACACTCCATGTGTCTCTATGATTCTGTATGTCACTAACTCCTGAGCATAGCTACGTCCCTTTTATACAGCTGCCATTATCTTCTAGAAAAGCCCTAGAATGTTCGACCGCATAATAACAATGAACGTGAAAGGTTCAGGCGACCGCAAGTAATTAAACACGTTGCGACCAGTTTGTTTACATCGCCCGGCTGCTAGCGCGATTACGTCACCGCTATAAATAGACATTCGCTTACAGCGGCGGCGACGGCGGGCGTTCTACGTTACAATATTTATGTATGTATATGAAAGGTTAGAGATTAGACTATATGCCCATGAGATATTTTGAATTTCCTTGCTAATTTTATTAAACATTGTTTATCTTTTACAATACAATCCGTCTCAAGCTTCTTTCTCTTATATTTTCCTGCTACATTTTAATCATATTATACATAGTCTGTCGTAGTATTCCCATTTGAATAAAATGATTGATGGTGAAAGCTTTTTTTTAAATAAAAATCGTCAAAGACTCACCTTCGATCACTTTCTTTCATTTTAGTTTTTGGAAACAAATGACAAGAAGACGATATTATATTACTTAGACTTAACTTAAAATTCGAAGCAAAAATAATGTTTCTCCAGACTATTAAAGTTTTGCAAGATATTATTAAAATTAACTCAAGCTGCAAAATGTCAACTGAGCAGCTTACAATTATTGTTTTCATTATTATTTCAATAATTTATAGAACTACGAGCAGTTTTGGCAACTCCTTTATTGAAACACCAGGAAATCGATATCTCTGATGTCAAAATCATGACACAAGTAAAACATTTTGCCTCTAAAGCTGTAAAAAGAAAGTACGAGGTCCGTTAGAAAAGTATCCGACCTTATTATTTTGCGAAAACCTGATGGATTTGAATCAAGCGCGCTTGCATAAGCCGACCTTGAACTTTCGTGCGCTTGCGTGAATTTTTTCCCGCCTGTCGATAGCGTTTGTTGCTGGTAAGCAGTATTTGAGTAAGGTTGTGTAGTGCTCGCGTCAGTTTTTCATGGCAAGGAAAATGCCGCAACGACTGGAGCAGCGCTATTGCATCAAATTTTGCCTGAAACTGGGCGACAGCCAGGTGGAAACCATTCGGAAGATTCAGACGGCTTTCGGTGACGACGCTATGAGTATCAAACATATTAAGGAGTGGTACAACCGGTTTAAAGACGGCCGCACATCGGTGGAGAGTGAGCCACGGTCCGGTCGGCCATCAACATGCCGAAATGGCAGGTTATTGCCAAAGTGAACGCTGTGGTGATGCGGGACCGTCGTGTGAGTATCCAAGAAGAAGTGGGCATCAGCACTTTTTTGGCACATTCCATTATGACCTAAGATTTGGCCATGAAGAGAGTGGCTGCGAAATTCTTGCCGAAGCTGCTGACGTCGGAGCAAAAGCAACTTCGTGTTGAAGTCTCACAGAACATGCTAAACTCCACAAACAGTGACCCCGACTTCAAGAACACCAAAATCACTAGTGATGTCCTGGGTGTATGGGTACGACCCGGAAACCAAATCCCAGTCATCACAGTAGAAGCAATGAAAAACCGACGAGAACACTACACACTACCTCACTTAAATGCTGTTTGCCAGCAACAGACACTATCGACAGGCGGAAAAATTCACGCATGCGTACGAAGGTTCAAAGTCGGCTCATGCAAGCGCGCTTGATTAAAATCCATCAGTTTTTCGCAAAAAAATAATGTCGGATACTTTTCTAACAGACCTCGTATATCAAAAAGGGACCCTATGTAATTTATATTATTTTGAGAGTTAAGTTGTCTAATAGAGGTTATAAGCTGCATCATATAACTGTAACTGTATAAAATTTGGATTAACTGTGCAAATTAGGTTTTGGTTCTTTACCAATAAATAGCCTGGTGGCACGCTACCAATAATTTGGATTATTTCATTTATTTTGCTTTTAAAGTAACCTTAATAAGGGAAAATTACCATAAGTGCAGTATTGCATAACTTTATAGGTTTCGTTGGTAAAGTTTAAAACAGCTACAGAATTCGCATCAACAATTTTTTGGGGTTCTTCCGAGAATTCTTCGCTGTAATCTTGGTATTCCGTTTTAGAAAGAAAAACGACGTTGAATAAACGATGCACTTAAAATAAAATTTAAGAAGATTTAAAAAAAATAGTCTATGTTGTTAAAATAGTCTATGAGGTAAAATTATAAAGAAATTAAACTTCATAAAGCAGCTAGCTATGCTTAACCATGGAAACCGCTACTATATTCAGAAAATCCTGATTGATAGATGTCAGTGTCAAGTGCAATTTACATGTTTGTGTTATAATTTTACTGGAAATATAGAATCTCTTCTTAGGTACATGAAACTTTCTGTATAGAAATTGTACAAAATTCTTAGAACAGCACAGAACGTAATGTACTTGAAATATGGAAGAAGAAACTTTTTGTTTGGAATTTGTACAAAATATATGGAACTGACGGAAGGTAATGTGGTGGCCACATCAGATTTTTAATTATTTCACCTCAGTGTCTATTTTTATAGACCTTTAAAAATTTTATTCTTATATGTTTTAATACTTAATATGATATATAAATCAAAAAAATAATTTACAAAAACAAATAAACAAAATATTTCTTTATATTTTTTGTTTTTAAATATTTGTCTGTTTCAACATTATATTTTCCACTATTTCAATTGGCATCCATGGACGTACGTGTTATTTTGAGGGCAATGTACCCGTCATTGCCTATTGATGGGCACGTTCGTCGTGCTGCTAGGAAATTAGTTTACGGGATTTGGATCAGCCATTCCATTAAACCTGTGTCCGAGCGGATTAGCGTCCAGATAATACCGACGCTGCCATGCCGTCTCGGCGTCCACCGTCGTAAATCGACTCAGGCTAAAACCAAAACCATACAGTGAGGGTGCACACTGCAAGAAAGCAAGGACTTGGGGAGTACATCCAACGGTATGAGATTTGGAAAGGAGTGTAGAATAGATTACTGCAATGTGATTCATTCTATTTTAGTACACTACTATGCAACAATAAATAATAATATTTTTTTTTCTACAGTCTATATACAAAGTATCCATTTGCGTTCTCTTTTGTGAACGCAAAATGTCACTTTGCCGCTCATGCGCGACAAAGTAGAAAAAACGCTCGCTGTCTAAATTTCTAACTATACAATGTTGAGAAATGTCACTTGTCTACATTCTTAATAGAAACGTTTAGTCAGGAACTAATGACACTGTAGTTACACATTTACTACCTTCACAAGTCAATCTGACATATAACTGCTCTTTCGGTATATTACATAACCAAACAAAATGCCGCCCTACTGTGAAAATAAAATATGGCATTTATTTACGAAAAAGAAAGTATAAAATGCTTAGATTAGATTGAAGCTATAGCTCAAGAAGAATGGAGAGTAACGATAAAATAAATTAAATATAAAATAAATTATGTGAACAGTTGTGCTGCTACCTGCAAAAGTTTGGATTGAACGCTCCCAGTGGACATCCACTTTTCCACTACACTAGTTTAATGTACATGAAACAAATAAATTATACAAAACTTATAATATTCATTACAAAATTGGCATTAATTTTTCGTAAAAACGAAAGCCAAAACAATATATTGAAATCATGTTTGAATTCGTTCCTATCTTCACTGACAAACTGTTGAGTAGTACTTTAAGTACAAAGTGTACATTTCATTATTTTTTATGCTGGAGGACTGTAGAAAAAATCTTGTGTGTTTTTCGAGCGCAAATGGATATTGTCGATTTCGAGAGAATACCGCGCTCATGCGTCGCGCGTCAACAACCTCTCAATCGACAATGTCCCATTTTGCGCTCTTAATACACAAATAGCTATTCTTATAGGATTAATGGGAGATGCTGGGCAAAGCTAATCGTAGATGGCAGCAGGTAACTAAGGCACTTTGACCGCCTGAAATCTAAAAGCAGTGGCCATGACACTGACCGCTTGTATTTATTCTCAAAATGATCCGAATAAATACATGTTTGTGGAGTTATTGATCCGTATTACGAGCGCAGTTTTATAATAAAAGTACTTTTATGGAGCGCGCTTTTACATTATATTCATAAGAGGAATGTGCTTCATAAAAGCGAGCTCGTAATATGGGTCAACGTATCTAAATTTCATTGGCTTAAACATAACTACAGTTACAATTTGTTTTTTTTTTTGGAAAGCTATGCAGGTTGTTATTATTCTTACAAATGCAACAGGATCGCATTTTTGCTTATTTGTCATACGTTGGTATAACAAACGAAGAAACTCAAATATAACCTAACCCAAATTGAGAAGAACAAACATGAACTTTTTTAAAATTCCACAAGTTTGTATTAGCGTAAGCTATGTTAAGGCCTTATCACATTTCAACTAGTATCTCTGACTTGTCACGCATTATCCATGACTTCGGTTCATATCGCTGACTTACTCCAGTGTGATAACTACAAGGTTTCATTTCCTCTGACTATTTATCGCTGACGTCTCTACTGCGCATATAGTTACTAGATAAATTACAGCTGACTCGTCCACCATTGTTGAGCCACTTAAATAATTCAATATTAATGTTACAGTTTTATTAATCATAGAAATTATCCATAACAACGGGTTGTTCTGCTCCAAATTGTGCAAATAATTTGAGAAATGGTTATAATTTTTACAGGTATTTATGCAATTCATATATTTTACTCTAACCTCAAAAACCTTAACGAACCATATGTTGTCTTGTTTTATTATTTTAAATAAGTATAAAATGGCAAATATGGAAATTATATTTAATTATGAAAAATAGTTAGTAGGGACATAAACTTATAAGAAATGCACTTTTACTTCATAATTTACTGCATTGATTTTGGCACCAATATGGCGGACGAGTCAGCTATGTATTATCTAGTAGCTGTAACTACGCATGCGTAACTGTCTCTGAAGTACAGGAATGCAACTTTACTGAGTAAAATATAACTGCAGATACGTCAGAACTTGACATTTTGTTTGATGCGCATAAAACTAACACGCTTGCCCACAATTGCATTATTTTTCCAACGTTTTCATTCATTTTACTTGAAATAAGCTGATATGTCAAACAAATTTGAAATATGTTGTCATTAAAGAAACCATATCATAACCTACATCAAGTATGGAAGTCCACTACAAATCAGAGAAAACGGTTGCTCGAAATTGTAGTATGACAGATGGAGTTGATCATACAAAATAAGTCAGCGAAAAAGAGTCAGACATATAATTGTAGTATAATAAGGTCTTTATGTGCACTTGTTTCACATATTACATAATTTTGGAAAGTGTGTTAAGCATGCATTACACTTGACTTGAAAAGTGTCTATAAGTGACCTTATAACTATATTTACACGACCAAGTTGTACGTGAATTAAAATATCCAAGTGTAAAAAGTCTAGTTATATCTTCATAAATTGTCAATTAAGTTATATCACTTGAATTTTTCGTATATATCCATCAAGATTTCAATTACATCTCTTTTTCAATTTACTATCAATCAAACACCATACTTGTACACATCCAAAATATAAACACAAATGACATTTGACAGTTACTTGACAGTCAAAACTAAAGGGACTACTATTAAATTCAATGGATTAACTTTGCGGCGGATATAATGAACCCTTGACATCCAATATTCTAAAGCAAACAGTGAGCGATAATAGTTCGTCTGATATTTTAAGGGCCATCTTCTAGTCCAGATTTAACTTCTACTGAGACTCTTTACTTTTGGCACAATGAAAAGCAACTTCGTAATATTTCAGTACGTACAGTAAAATCTACCTTGCAAGACATATGGGACAATACTAACAGGAAAATATGCAGGACTTAGAGATCCAATACCTAATAGAATTAAAGCTGGTATTACTAATAAAGGCGATGTAACCCAACATTAAATGGCGGGATACTGGAATAACAAGTTCAGTTATTGTAAGTTTAAAATCTATATTTTAAACTAGTAGAAAAAAAATTGTAGAAATTTCTCACCATTTGCGTAGGTTTTATAATTTGTTTGTATATTATATATACTTATACGGAGTATATAAAAACAATAAACTATTAAATAAATACGATATGTTACCTTTCTTTGATTAGAATTTTCATATTCAAGCTGCGAGAAAATATTATTGTTCTACTACGAATAGTGTATAACATTTCAAATTATGTTGTACAATGTAGAAGGAAAATTAATTATAGTGGTGTGTAAATGTTGAAAATAACGTGTTTATTCGTTGTGTAAATAAGAAAAGCCTGGTGAATTTGACGCTTTGAAAGCGGGTCTTTGAAACCGAACACAATCATATTCCATAAAACAAGTTCTCGGCGTCCGCGCCGCGTTCGCAAAAGCAGTAGCAGAAACAAAACGAAATTTATTTAATGGCGTATATATTCGTGTTCCCTTTCAATTTCGTGTCAACATTAACTGTTAGATAAGGGCATTTGCTGTACTTACAATGGTCATTGTTATTAAAACAGATACCGCAGTAATATTTTAATGGTACCTTTTAAGTCTGCGTTCATTGTATTACAATTTAAATATTATCCTGCAGCAATCGCGCATGCGTAGACACAAATATCACTTGAATATTTAAATTGCCATTTTGTAGTGCCTTGTTCTACAACTGAACACATGTCTTGGCTACTATTAAATTTTATGCGGTCGGCGAGCGAAAAAGTATGTAAATTTATGTTCTGGAATTTTATTGCCTTTTTTCATCTTGAACACAAATATGTCACTAGTTTTATGTTAATATTTTAACGGGAAACTGTTTGATTTGTTTGACACTTTATGTGTGAAATTGATATAGAGAATTACATTAAATGTTCGAATGGACGTATTTTATTATTCTGAAACTTGTCAAATGTGGCTGTAAACGTACTTTCCTGGCTATAAAACTTTAATTCCTCTATATGTTCTGTCTACAGATATGCGGGATTTTTATGTGGAACCAGAGCTACATTTTCATCCTGGTTTAATAGAATATATTTATTACTTTAGGCGAGATTACATTTATAATTGTAATTCTTATAAATCAATATGCAATTTTTATTCATTTTTAAAGAATATATTATTATTTTGCTCTTAGCCCATCGAGATTTTATTGTTAATAAGAGATTTTGATTTAAAACAACCAGTTAAGCTATTAATCAAATTATTTCGCAGGGGCACTATTGGGATCTCGGAAACTATAAGAGCTACGAAGTCGGTTAAATTGGGGCAAAGTTGCCCCGTTAGTAGGCCATTCTAAAGTTGTATTTGTTTTTCCCGAAAAATTCATAGGTCGCAGATAAATGCAAAAATTCAAATTTACCTGATTTTTATTTTAAAAAATAACTTCTAAATATGAAATAATATGGAATTTTGGTTTGCACTTCTTTAGAACACTTTTTTATTTTCTTTCGAAAGACTATGCTCCATTTTTTTTATCACTGTTAGATTTTGAGCTATGAGGACAAAGTTATGACTTTTATATGGACGCCATATTAGAAAGTTACGCTGTTGAAAGGAGAATTATTTTAGCTTTCCAACGATATTTAATTTATTGATGTTCATTTGTTTCAAATTAATTTTATAGGGTAAAAACAATGATTGTAGCAATGAAACAAAAGAAATAATAAATTAAGTATTGTAATATGTTTATTTTTATGTTTGTGTTCTTCATTTTCACTAATATTTTTAACTTATTCAGCTCTGAAACACTTTTCTAATTTCGTTTTCAATATGGTCCTCGTCTACTATATGAGGTCCACATAAAAATATTAAAATTAATGGAACTGTATAAAATTTCAGATCTAAATTAGGAAAATAGAAATAAAAATAAAAAATCTGATGTGGCCAGCACATAACCTCTCGCCAGATATTTTATCTGGTTGTACGCACAAAACGAAAAATATTTTTAAATACAAATACATATATTCATGTCTCACTACAAAATAATTCTCACATATATTTGCAAAATCTATGGAATGTTTTAATATAAATTATGTACAATACATAGGTACATTTTCTTTATATTTAATATCCTGAAATTTTCTTTTTCTACTTTCCTTTTCTTTATCTTTATATTCGTCATTTTGTCGCAAATTCCTTTTATATTCTTTTTTACGTATATTCTTTTACGGTGTTGACTTTTTTTTATTTTCATAATCTTCAAAATAATCAAATGTACAAATATTTTTGACAGTGACATTTATGTGTCAATTACAAACATTTGAATTTCTTGCCTTGAAGTAGTTTGATCTGAGAATTTTTACATCAAATTATTTTATATGCATTTCTTTATCTCTAAATCTATAGAAGATATAATAATGAATTTATATTTATCGAATAAAGAATTTAACATTCTTTAATATAAGTATTCACATAAATTTTCGATAAATAATATTTAGATGATTTTTTTCTTGTAACTACTACTTCCGGTTGTCCAATTGTTACCAAAACTTAATCAACTCTTCCCATTATTGTTAGATTGAGGAATCCGTAGTTAAAAATGTCGTAATTCTTATAGTATTTGAGAAATCGCACACGCACACGCACACACACAAACACACACACACATCCACACACACATACGGACATCATCGTAAAAATGTTATAATCGGATTCTAGGGACCTTAAAACGTGCTTATTCACTAAAATCTGGATATGTGATTTTTAGCATGAATACAATACCTCTCTTAGCGAGAGGTAAAAAATAATTGTTTTCATTTTGTTTCATTGCCACAATCATTTTTACCCTATAAAATTAATAATTGATGCATATTTGCTGTCTGAAACAAATGAATATGAATAAATTGTACATCGTTGAAAAGCTAAAAAATTCTTTCAGTAGTGTAACTTTCCAATATGGCGTCCATATAAAAATCATAACTTTGACTTCATAACTCGGAATCTAATAGTGATAAAAAAAATCGAGCACATAGTCACTAAAAAAAAAAAGTGTCCTAAAAAAGTGAAAACCAAAATTTCATATTATTTCATATTTAGAAGTTGTTTGTTAAAATGAAAATCAGCAAAATTTTAATTTTTGCACTTATCTAGTGACCTATGAATTTTTCTAGAAAAACAAATGCCTCTTTAAAATCGCATACTAACGAGGCAACTTTGCCCCAATTTAACCGACTTCGTATCTTTTATAGTTTACGAGATCCCAATGGTGTATATGTAAGTAGTTATGCGTATGTGATTCATTATTCACTACAAACTGCATGACAGTATATTATCTAAATTGTGTCTAAATGCAAGTGAGAAACGTCACTGCAATAGTTAGAATTCAGTGTAGGATTTAAGGAATTCATCATATCACATTTCTGTAATTGCATTATGTACGTCTTGCATAGTTTTACTTCAAGTGTCAAAGTGTACATTTCAGCACCAATTCGTCATGGTACAGTTATTATCCTTGCAACAATTTTGTCTAGAACTATCGTTATGTCTTGTATACAGAATGTCCAAGATAATATGTCCATATGTCCAAAATGGGGATCTCGGGAATTAAAAGAGATATGAAGTCGAAGTCGGATACAAAGATGCGCCAATTTTAGTGGTTTTATCAAACACAAATAATGGGTGACTAGGTATAAGCAAAAATAGAGATTATAATAATTTTCAAGTATAAAATAAAACTGGTTTTTCGTTCGCACTTCTTTATAGGACGCTTTTTAAAGCTTTTTTGAATGGTGAGGCCCAGTCTTTTTACCTTCCGTCATCTTTAGGTAAGGAAAGTATTGTCGTTTTTAATGGATAAGCACGTTTAAAGGTCACTAGAATACGATTTTACTACTTTTACGATGATATCTGTGTGTGTGTGCGTATGCGTGTGTGTGTGTGTGTGTGTGTGTGTGTGTGTGTGTGTGTGTGTGTGTGTGTGTGTGACAAAATTTTTGTCTTCGATAACTCTAATACTACAATTCCAAAAATTATAATTCTTTCGTATTCCTCTTCGTTGCATCCATATGAACAGCTGATTAGATTTTGGTTATAATTTGTCAACCAAGTACCCTCGTTTGAAGATTTTAAGTTTTTTTTTTAAAAAAAAAACGATGTTAAATACCATTTTTTCACATTTAATGTTATTGTAAATATTAAAGAACATTGTATTCTCTATACGATTTGACTGTATTTTATAGTTCATATTCAATGGATATAGAGTTATAAAATTCTAAAGAAATTAAATTTCGTAAATTAGCCAGCTATGCTAGAAACAGCTACAATATTAAGAAAATTCTGATTGACAGATGTCAGTGTCAAGTGCAATTCACATATTCGTAGTATATTTGTGTTATAATTTTTACTCGAAATATAAAATCTTTTGCTGGCCACATCAGAGTTTTTTTTATCACTATCTGCTTTTGAGTTATAATGGGCGCCATAGTGGAAAGATATATCATTGAAAAGACACACACACACACACACACACACACACACACACGCACACGCACACGCACACGCACACGCACACGCACACGCACACGCACACGCACACGCACACGCACACGCACACGCACACGCACACATTACCTCCTTTACATACGGTATGACGGGAATCGTGTAAAAATAATAATGATTTAAATGATTCATTCATGAACTCGTATGTTTCTCTTTTTAGAGGATATACTGTGAAATACATTTCTCATATATCAATTATTTCATTGCTATAAATACTAGCTAAGCGCTAAAGTAGCTAACAAATTCATGAATTCGCAGTGCTGAAACCAGTAGTTATAACTTACAAAAAGCAATTACAGTTCAGTACAAAAAGCGTTTATTTGAAATAAAAAATTATTGAACAAGCAAGATTACTTTTTAATCTCCACATATTACCTCCGAGCAAACAAAGCAACATAAAAATTGCTATTTTCAACAACAAACTCTTGTAGATTCAAACCACGTAATAACGAAACGATCTGATCGCGAGCAGAGGTTACGGCCAAAAGGTTGCGATATCAAATCCAGTGGTGGAGGAGAAAGAATATCTTTGCATTTTGCCATTCGTGCAAAAAGAAACATTATTTATACAATTAAATGGTCAAATTATAAAAGAAATGCTTATAGACACTCTAAAAATAAAAGCATTCTGGATTTCAACACGTTCTCATTTTAATATGTATAATTATAATAATTATTATTTAAGTTAATTATGGTACAAGTGACTAGAGTATTATTCATAAGCTTTGCTTATTTTCGTGCATGTAGGTACATACCTTCTAGAAGTATAGATACAAATTAACTTTTATCGTTTTCATCAATTAAATTGAAATAATATTATTTTGTGAATGATATTTGACATTCACATTTAATTTTTGTTGTTACAAAATTTTATTGGTTGTTATAGATTTGTGTTTGTTTTGCTAAAAAATATTAAAGTTACATCCAGGCTACAAGATTGAGATAGCGCAGGGTATTAAAAGTATTATATTATAATTATAGAGTAAATATATTATCATAACTTATTACCCATTTCAGGGTTTACCAATGTCAATCTGTTTTTCTTCGCAGATTTCGGTAATGACAATATATCTAAATATTTAGCAAAATTTCACAGAGTCCCACCACAGGTGAGATAATTTGAGATGTATTTGTAGCGACGGTTTAGAAGTTTGGGTGGAACGAGAGAGTCAGAAACGAAAGGGTGTTGGGAAGAATAGGAGAACAAAGAAGAATTTTTAAAGAAATAAGAAAGAAGAAAGCTAACTGGATTAGAAATGTTTTAAGGAGGGATGGTGTACAGAAAATTATAATTGATGGGAAAATACATGAGAGAATGGTAAGAGGACGAAGAAATTTTGGAATGTTAACTGAAATTAAGAACAAACAGAATTACGAGAGGCTGAAGAGAGATGCGCAGGACAGATTCGTGGAGACATTTCCGTTGAGACCAGTTCAAGGACAGGATTTACTAAATGATGATTTACTTTTACGTTGTTCATGATTTTATTAGTTTTTTCATTATGTTTTATGAAATTTCAGAGTATAAAGTGCAATTTCATGAGAGGATTGGAAAAAATTATTGTTTTTTGATTCTTGATGTTATTGTAAATGTCTGACATTTGACATCAAGCTGTTTGCTACTAGGCATTTCCTCGTACAAGTTGATGGTGATAATTAATTCTCGTATTTGGTTCATGATCATCATATGGCAAATAGAATGGGATTAAGGGTGGCTTTAAACACACCCAGTGCGTCCCTGGAGATCGCAGAAGGGCCGAATAATTAATACAGCTTTCCAGGGCCGCGTTATCACGTACCACGCTAATCACAAAAGAGCAGCAGCCTAATTCTAACAGCTGGAAATTGTATTCACCTTGTGTTGAATACTTGATGTCTCGTGAAAAATTCATACGGCCGTTATGGCATCGCGGGCCGCCTTCCGGAACTCCCGTAGCCGTAGCGTAATGCAAAAGGGAATTATGTATTCAATTACACGTGTGCCATTTGCTCTATTCTCTAAAGCGCATGCGCCAATACCTGGAGGAGCATCCATTCATAGCTGGAGATAAGGGAAATTCTTTATATAAGATAGACTGATAATTTTCTTCTTAGCATCTCTAAAATACTTTACATAAATTTACGCTTTATTTAACAAAATTTATTGTATTAATCATCAACCCAACAATTATCAAATTGTATGTCGTTAAAGAATACGAGTCGAAAGTCTGTTTCAACAATTCTTTACTGTAATTCTTTGAATGGGATCCGGTACTCATTTCTCAATTTATTTATTTTTTCTGAAACTTTGAATAATTGATGAATTTTAGCGTTTGTTCCACTTTCCAAATGTATATAGTTTTTGAAATATGATTTAAAAAAAATTTAATTAAGTGTGTATTACGTCATCTCTTCAATTTCACTTTGCTTTTACTGACTAAAGTTAATTACCAATGTCATTAATTCTGCCAAAAATAGATGTCAAGTTGGGTTAATTAGTGACAGCTGTCACTTTCAGAAATCTATAGTTGTACCTTGTCAAAGGAGAAATATGTTGTTTTAAAGATTTTGAATATGTTTTATTTTCATAAATATGATGTGTTTCATAAATTTTCATGTAAAATAGCACTACATATCAATATATGGATTATATTTTCACAAGTTTTGAATGATATAAAATCATATTCTTTCGTTTAGTAGATTGTAACAAAATTGAAAATTATGAATGAAAAATTTTATATTTTTAAAATATTTTGGTACAAAATCATTCAAGATTATTCATATTTTCATAATATGACAAAATATATGCAACTTTTTTTAGTACCGGAATCCATTAAAATTAAAGATTGTTATCATGGTATAACTTTAGCACTTTAGTATTACCTTAAAATGAACTTTACAAGTTTTCAATGTTAGGTTTGTTTGCTTTTATTTCTTTTTCTTATTAAATGTTTTACAAAATCATATAAATATGAATAAATTATATAGATAATGGGGTCTCGTGGCCGCGTGCCTGAGTGTCTGGTCGCGAATCTGGTGAACCGGGTTCAATCCCGACCGACGCTAAGTATTTTCCAATTTTAAATGGCACCAAATTGACCCCTATTGGTGCACTCTCCAAGCCAGCAATGAGTGCCCGTGAGGTAACGTCTGGTAAACGCCCGCACGGTACAAATATATCATCATCATTACCGATATCTGCGAACAAAGCAGATTGGCACACCCAGCAATGGGTAATATGCCGTGATGATATATTTATTTTATTTGATTTATATAGATAAATTATAAATAGATTCGGATTATGAGTTTTTAGTGGAAGCAGTCAAACAAAACCAAAACCTTAAACTATACCAACTACTTTATTTCCTAAGAATACAGTAAAATCATAATACATACACATATTCGTTATATCTCAATAATTATTTATTATCAAAAGAAAATATAATGCATTTTTATAATATCAATGTTTTGATATATTTTTCTTTTTTTAAATGAAACATATTGTATGGCAATGTATTTGGAATACTTCAATTATTTAAAAAACACTAAACTATTATTCACGAAAGATGACTATTCAAGGTCATTTGTGAGCCGTCTGATATAATATTACTTGCAGATAACTTCATTGCATTTCATTTGCATAGGCGTGCAACATGAAATATTTATGGACACATTTTAACTGAAAAAATAAGAATAATTCATTTGAAAATTATGTTTCTTTCTAAATAATGCCTTTCTGAAAGATTTATGTTCTCCACTTATGTTTTTGCAAAATACAAAAACATAGACTTAACTATAAACCAAGGAATAATAATTTGATGTAAACGTCAACGCCACTGGGTAAATATTAGCACAGAGGGCAGTGTAGTAGATAATTAGGTATCTGTAATTCTACGATATATGTCATTATTATTTATAGTGTTAGAAAGTAATGCCACTATTTATATATATATATATATATATATATATATATATATATATATATATATATATATATATATATATATATATATATATATATATATATATCTGTCACACTACATAAATTAAATAGACATAGATCAAATAATCTTTCTCTTTATAATATAAATTGTTGCTAAGCTACTGCTATAAAATGTTGTGTATTCTTTCTTCGAGCAAATGATCTTGAATAGTCATCTTTCGTGAATAATAGTGTAGTTGCTATATACGAGTAGAATAACAAGTTTTTTATTTTTTAAATTTGAAAATGTAACTCATCAATAAAAAAAATAAAATAAATATATCATCACGGCTTATTACCCATTGCTGGGTGTGCCAATCTGCTTTGTACACAGATGCGGTAATGATGAAATATTTGCACCGTGCGGGCGCTTACCAGGCGTCACCTCACGGGCACTCATTGCTGGCGTGGAGAGTGCACCACAGGAGTGAAGTTTGTAACTACAATGGGGTCATTTCACATTTTCTAATTTATTTATTTTTTGAAAGAATAGGTCAAATTAAATATGTAGTTGCATGTTTTACCCCTTACAAGTCTTTAGAATCAGAGATATGATTTTTTAAAAGTTGTCTTTAATTTCAAATATTTGGCCGCTGACGTCACGGTTTGCCGGATACAACAGTCGAACTCTACCGGTTTAGTTTGGAACTATGATTGTTTGGATTGTCACTTGTCAGTTTGATTTTGTGAAAGCAGCAGGTAGTTCCTATAAATTTTTTGTTCAATTAGTATTTTCTGCTTGGTATTAGAATGAATATTTTTTTCGATGTTTTCAAAGAGGTGTTATCACAGAAAGGCACGTCACAATACTTCACAACCACATTGTTAACAAAAAACATATTTCATACAACTATTGATATTTATTTTAATGAATATTTTATTTACATACCTTCACTATTAACTCTGCTGTCACCTGTCACAATTTTAGGTTACAACAGCAAACGGAAACCACGTGGACCGTAGATATGTGTGTGTGAGAGAGGAATGTCTTTGTGTAAGTAACAACCCGTGACGTCACGAATTTTACAGCGCGAAAGTTTATTAGAAAATTTATGAATGAAAAGTCGCATATTTCGTGTTACTTTATATTAATATATTTCTTAAATGAGACGAATTTCACGATTTTATAAAAAAAACGACGAATTTTTTTTTTTGAAATGACCCCATTCTTTCTTCAAACTTTGAATAATTTACTTGTTCGGGTGTGCCAATAATCCAACATATTACAAAAGAGCTCAAATTTTACTTTTGTTAAAATAATTATGGTTGACATAGTGACGATTATGAAAACCCTTAACTTTAAATTAATGATAAAGTTTTAAAGTCACTTTAATTAAACTTTTAAAGTGAACCTGATTATGAAAACGACCCTGAGTGCACTATCTATTCGGCATGGAAGAAAAATATTTAACTGTATTTTTTACTTTTCCAATATACCAATTGTTTCTTCAGATAAGACGAAAACGTAAACTGTATCTCCCCGAATTTATTTCCACGTCTTACGCGATTATCTTTATCTGCAGGATATCCGCGAATGATTTTTCATTTGGAGAAATGTATCATTCTTAAGAATTTATTGAAGCTCTTTTTGTGATTTCGGTTTTACTACCGGTATTTTTTATATTTGCAATTTATTTTTTATGATATGTGACGCTTGTAAAATGTCTAAATCCGATGTGAGATCAAATTTATGGCTGGCATACCTAGAATATAAATTTTAGATATCATGTTTGATGAGAGACTTTACCTTACAAATAACTGAGATATAAAGAAAGGCTCTTAAATTTTAATGGAACAAAAGCAATAAGTTAGGTGTACGATGAAAAAAATATATCATTATTACCGGAAAAAAATGTATATCAGATTTCATTTTCTTCAGTGAGGTGTTGCACATTTTTTTTTTTTGCTTCAACCAAAAGAATAAGAAAAAATATTTAGCCCCTATTTATAATTTTTTTTCGTATTATTCCTTATTCATGAGAAAATTGTCTTTGAAATTATAATGTTTGAACTTCCACTTCCCCTTTCGCCTGATGACGTTCGAAAGGACCTAACCAATAAGTGTGTGGCTTACATTTGCCACCGACGGAATTTAAACGAGTAACAGTCATGACAGCTGTCAACTACCACTGATTTTTGTATTTGGAAATAATCAAACATGGTTGTAAAAAAGTGTATTGTGCAGTGTGCCTAAATAGAACTGATAATAGGGAAACATATTTCTAGTAGTGCCTCAAAACGAAGAAAGAAGAATGAAATGGTTGTCGCAAGTAAAGATAGAAACATAAAATCAAAACTTCTTTGTTGTAAAGATCATTTTGATGTAAATATAAATATTTTTATAATTAAATAAGAACTATTGAATACATTTATTTTTTTAGCCGGAAAATGATGCACTCAAGCTACGGTTTCTTATATCGGCTAATGTTAGCACTACTGGAGCGTAAGAGAGATTGATAAATCCAGGATAAAACATTACTAGACGGTATTTCTTAAGACCACTACTGACGACAATGTCAATCTCGAACTGAAGAGGATCTATACCAAACAATGTGTCGCTGGAATATGTTTTATATATGTTTTAATAATATTGTATTCTGTGTGTTCCTGACACGAAATAAATCCAAAAGTCAAAATAGAAAATAAAGTGTTTGTTTCATAAAGTGTCAGGTGTCAACTAAAATGGAAAAAAAAGAGAGAACAGGGAAAAATTACTCAGAAATAGACAAAGCAAACATGTTGGAGATAAATAAATGTAAAAATAATACATGGGGTGAAATTTATGATGAATTTAATTTAATTAATGTTGACATGTGGCAAATTTATTTTACAGAATAAATATTACTTCCTCGAACATCGGTGGAGTAATTTATTCTGTAGATTACTTAGCTAGTATTTTTATTCTTATTTTTTATCATTTTTTATCATACTGGGCATTAAACTATGAAATATAACGCTATAATATAATAATAAATAACTAAGAACTACGCTAAAGAACCAAAAATCACGCTGCACTATAAGTCAGACCTTATGTCACACAGTTGCCATTAAAGCAATCGTTGATGTATGATATAATTTTTTTCATCATCTTTCCAGTTTTATCATTGGCTAATGTATTTCTGACGCCACAGGCAGTGTAATTTGGCGCCAATTCAAAAAGTATATTTTTAAACTGTGATTGTGTTTAATATATACAAAAATTTGAACAGAAAATCATATTTAATAACACTGTAGAACGTACTTATTCGAATATCAGAAGAAAAAAGATATGTTAATTTTTTTTAAACACCTCATTAATTTTCAAACGAAATTATGTAATCACACCCTGAGAACTTCTATATTTGCGCTCGATTTGGCAAAAACTCATCACAGTTGGTCTTGAAGTGAGTCAAATATGTCAACAAGTACTTGCAAAATAGGCATTGCTGTTAAGGCAAGGGACTCAAGGAAGTGAGTTACCACACTTTGACTCAGTAATGTTTGGCGATTATGACAACGAACAATGATGTTAGCGCTTATCTATACTTGTTCTTTACATAAGCGAGTGTATCCTCGCTTGGGAGCCGCATAAATGCGTATCAAAGAATCAGACTTCGGCGAGAGAGTTTCCAAACGATTAATGCTGACCTTACTAAAACTCATCACTTTACGACTCGCCTAAGTTGAATTGCGCGTCTTTATACAGGCTGGTTCATTTTTCATTGTCCAGCTTATATCTTCTGAAATATTAAAGATACAAGAAAAAATTATATAGAAAAATTATATGATACAACCTGGTCTATAATTTAGCATAAATAATTTTTTCCCAGGCCTAATAATTTTCCAGAAAAATATTTAACTTTGATTTTTTAAATGGAATACCTGTATATTTTTACGGAATAAAATTCTAAATAAATTTCTCTTTACAATGATGTATAACAAGTAAGGGTTTACTTTTAAATTATGTCTAATAAAGCAAATAGAAATACGATAAAAGTAGGCTGTGATATTTTATTGTTTATACCAGTAACATCTGTCAAAGATTTAATAATACTGATTATAATAGTGAGAAAAGTGTTAAGATTTTTATTTAACTAAGAAAAATGAACGTCGGTTACAGTAATAGTGAAAAAGTTGATATGCTACCCCTACGTAGCCAATGTTCATGTGTGACAGAAGTTACAGGTATAAACAATAGAATATCATAGCCTACTTTTAACAAATTTCTATTTGCTTTATAGAACATAATTTAAAGGTAAATCCTTACTTGTTACACACCATTGCAAAGAGAAATTTACTAAGAATCTTATTTTGTCAAAATATACTGGATGTTCCATTTAAAAAATTAAAGTTAATCATTTTTCAAAAAAAATCGGCAGGCCTTGGAAAAAAATTGTTTATGCTAAATTATAGATCAGGTTGTATTAAACAACTTTTGTATTTAACTTTTTCTTTTATATTTAATATTTCAGAAGATATAAGCTGGACAATGAAAAATCAACCACCCTGTATTTCGTAACATTTCTCAATGTTACTACAGATTTGACAGGACCTAATAGTCACCATTAATTTAGTTCTGTAAAATTCAGCAAATGTCGCAAGCTTTTCTGCGGTTCCAATAGTCTAATCAAAATATTCAATTATTATAAACTGGTTGTGGAGTTTTTAATTTTAATCAATACAACCGTAGTGTAAAAATGTTATGTTATACAGAAAAGCAAAATTTATTCCAACCTAGTTATCGTGCTTCTAAATAACTATTATTGTGTACGATACAAATTTTTATCGTGTCATAAAGCAGGTTTATAAAGTGGATTAGAGGAAAAAAAGTGGCTGCACGTAAGGCACAGGGGATGTTTGCCCAGGTATTAGGGGCACAATAAACGTTAATTTGCAGTCACATTACCGGGCTTAATAAAATGGGTCACGTTCGGCGGAAATGCACTCGCGAAGCTTCCGTCGACGCGGCGTAATATCGAAAATTGGAATTAGACTAATGGTGGCCGGCAACCAGTAATCAAAAATTAATTGCCTTTGGTTGCTGGATGTACACCGGAAATGGGAGTTTTCCAAATTACCCCCTGATGGAGCAAGAGCATGGCAAGCTTCCACCCGCCAAATTAATCAGGGACGTAGCTCGTCTTTTTGCAAGGACTACATCAAATACTCCCAGACCAAACAGTATGGAAATATTTTTTTTCTATTTCGGTGTTCTTATGTTTCTATAAAAGCACTGTTTATCACTGAAAACACGACGTTTAGAAAATCTATAAACGTACTGTTTTTGGCGCCTTTCAAGTTCTAGAGGTGATAGTCATGCTTTCATAACTGACAGATAACCTTAAAATGGTAAATTGTTTGTGTTGAAATATTAGTTCTAATTGTGGATTTTTATCCTTTCTCTAGGTGATAGGACTAGAAAGAAAAGAAATTTATAGCTATAGCTGTGTTAGTTAAGAAAGAATAAGAATCTGTGAAGTTAAAAATTCAACTAAAAAATTATGAAACAAGAAACAATGCGCTCAGGTTTACTTTGTCAAAATAATTAAAACGGTATTTATTACAATTTAAATTTATGGTAATGCAATTTTGAATTTAATGTATTGTTATTCCAAGCAGGTTATGAAATGTATGATGCACGTTATTTGAAAATGTTAACAATGTCTACTCAATTTGTGGCGGCTTCTAGCAAACAAATATGAAAAGTTGACGTTTTTATCCATGATTTGCAGTTCCACGTTGTGGCGAACTATCGAATATATGCCATATATGTTTTGTATTAAAAATTGTAAGAAAAGCTGTTGCTGTTATCTGTGCAACTGAGCAGTGAGTATTGTAAAAATGGTGGAAAGTAAAAGTCTAGAGTAATAAATTGTTTATTAAAGTATTTCATTATTTAAAGAATTTTATTTATATGTTGTTTTCTCAATAAAAAGGCTTGATGGTCCACGTAACGTCCTTCAATCCCATATTCAAGTTTTATTTATGATAATAACCAATACGAACCACAGATATGTCAAATCAGGATGGTTCATTAATAACCTTGGAGTTCATTGTATGTATTGGTTTTCCTCTTTCATAATTGTATAATGCTTGATACAATGTTTTAATGTAAACAATCAGACAAAATCACAAGATACACAAACTGTCAAAATGTGAAATTTCAATTTTTACCGGGACACGCTACCAACATAACTGATAAAAAAACACAAACTCATATTTTTGACAACTCCTTTTTAAAAAAATCTAATTGTAAAATTACCTCAATAGAAAAAATAGTATAAAAAACATGTATCATAAGGCCTGTTAACGCACTCGTCCTTTGTAAAACTCGCCTGGCGGCTCGTTTTCCAAACTTGGACTCGTACGTTAACAGATTGTGTTTTAATGTACTATTAAAAAATCTCAGATGTCGTTTTGGTACGATATCTAAAGGTAGTGATAGTGTAATCACGGAGCAGTTATATTTATTAGTGTTTGACTACCCAACTGCTACCTTAATTTGGATACAGAGGCAATATTCGCTTCTATAGAGTGTGTCCCAGGACGAGATTACACTATTTTAAAAACTATTCAATATTATTTTACGTCATTTGGTGTCTAGAGGTTTTCCGACATGCCTGTTTCAATTAAAATATTTTCAAAGCAGTAGCACTTCCGGTTTAACCGGAAGTAGACACTAACTTTCTTATTTTAAATAAAATGCTATATTTTTTATTTTACCATTTAATTTAGCAGAAAATTTTATATATGAAACCATAAAAACATTTTACTATAGTCAAACACTTACGGCGTAATTAAACTTTTTTGATTTTTTATCTAAAAATCTGGTGTGGCCAACACCATATCTTCCGCCATGCACAGCCCGAGGCACAAAAAAGATTAAGCTAATCCTTATTTTTGGATTAGCGAATTTTACTGTAATTTTGAAAGTTTACTTCTTAAAATATAGTCTAGTATAATCCAAGTAACTACCTTTTTGATAATAAAATGAAGATTAAATTTTAAATACAGGGATAGAATAGAATTCACTAATCCAAAAATGAGGATTAGTTTAAACTTTTTTGCGAATCTTTAATTTTTTTAATGTAAATACATATCTACATATTTACTTATGCTGGAAACTGTATTGATATCCTTTCATATTGTTCTATTTACTGTTTTCTTTTTAAAACTTTACTAATATTAATTTGAAATGATTAGTTCTTTGACAGTGACATTGATCTGTCAGTTACATACATTTGAGTAACTGCATAAGCAAGAAGTTGTGTTTGTTTAAAGCGTAGGCTCCGGGATTTAAATTATAGATAATTTTATAAATTTATCCGTAAAATATGTACAAAAAGTATTAATGCAAATCTGTAGAAAATTTAATAATCTTTAATTTTTATAATAACATTAATCTCGAAAAAATAACATTTAAATCTATCCATAATAGAAGAAGGTCGACATACAAGGTTTCAAATTTTATGAGTGATAGTATTTGAGTTAGAGTGGAGGATCCACACATACATGCACACACATACACAGACGTCATCGAGAAAATGTTAACCCTAACTTTCTTATTTTAAATGAAATGCTATATTTTTTATTTTACCATTGAATTCAACAGAAAATTTTATATATGAAACCATAAAAACATTTTACTATGATCAAACACTTACGGCGTAATTCAACTTTTTTGATTTCTTATTTAAAAATCTGTTGTGACCAACACAATACCTCCCGCTATTTACAGCTTGGATCACAAAAAATATTAAGTTAATCCTTATTTTTGGATTAGTGCATTTTACTCTAATTTTGACAGTTTATTTCTTAAAATATAGTCTAGTCTAATCCAAGTACCTTCCTTTTTTGATAATAAAATGATAAATTTTAAATACAAGAATAGAATAGAATTTACTAATCCAAAAATGATGATTTGCTTAAACTTTTTTGAGAATCTTTAACTTTTATTATTCTAAATACCTACCTACATATTTACTTATGCTAGAAACTGTATTGATTTCCTTACCTATTGTTCTATTTACTTTTTTCTTTTAAATGATTAGTTCTTTGACAGCGACATTGATCTCTCAGTTATATACATTTGAATAACTACGTAACCAAGAAGATTTGTTTGTTTAAAGCGTAGGATCCGGGATATAAATTATAGGTAATTTTATAATTTTATCCATAAAATATGGAGAAATAGTATCAATGCAAATTTGAAGAAAATTTAATAATCTTTAGTTTTTATAATAAAATTAATCTCGAAAAAATAACATTTAAAAGTTTCCGGTTATCTGATTTACATCAAAATCTAATCGGCTCTTTGCATATTAGAAAAAGGTCGAAGTACAAGGTTTTAAAATTGTCTGAAAGATAGTATTTGAGTTAGAGTGGAGGACCTACACATTCATACACACACACATACACTCAGACATCATCGTGAAAATGTTAAAATTGGATTCTATGGACCTTAAAACGTGGTCATTTACCAAAATCTCGATACGCGATTTTTAGTACGAACCCTATACCTCCCTTACCAAGGGTAGCGGCGGGAAGCAAAAACGGCCACTTCTTTATTACTCTATATCTCCAGAATGGGATAGAATTTTTACAATTTGATAAACAGTTTTATTTTGTTTTCTTTACATTAATATTATTTTTTGTAGTGCGCCAGAAAGTACGCAATCGCGGGCCACACACACTTTTTGAACCCCTGGTTTAAAACATAAGTTATCGTCAAATTATGAGATATGAATAAATATTAAATTTATACCAAAAAGTGCTCTATCATTTATTTCTCAATCTCGTGTTTCTTGCTTTAAATATATGTCTGTCGTGTCGTTACCATCTCGCTTCATGTGAAATAGGTGACATTCCACACTTGTTACAGAAAACATTAGATATATTTCATCGAATTGCTTTATTTAATTTTTTTCTCGAAAATAAAACATATTGTAAGGTGAAAAAATATAAGTCGGAACTGCAGTCAATTAGGTTTTTTATTGGATCAAACCGACGTTTCGGTCATACTATGACCATCTTCAGGGCTATCCAAAATCAGCAAATTATATAATAAAAATACATTTTAAAATTTTACATAAAATATTATCGTCAAATATAAAACAATAAATAAATAAATAAATAAATAAGGTAAAAACAACGAAAATGGTATACAATTTAAAAAAATTATTATTAAAAACGGACAAGAACAATGATGGACAACTTTAAAACACGAACTAATTAGTTAGTGTTTTAAAGTTGTCCATCATTGTTCTTGTCCGTTTTTAATAATAATTTTTTTAAATTGTATACCATTTTCGTTGTTTTTACCTTATTTATTTATTTATTTATTTATTTATTTATTGTTTTATATTTGACGATAATATTTTATGTAAAATTTTAAAATGTGTTTTTATTATATAATTTGCTGATTTTGGATAGCCCTGAAGATGGTCATAGTATGACCGAAACGTCGGTTTGATCCAATAAAAAACCTAATTGACTGCAGTTCCGACTTATATTTTTTCACCTTACATCATCTAGAACAGTCGATCATCGTTCCTATCAATAAAACATATTGCCGGAAATAGGTTTTTAAAGTAACAGGTAGTTAAAAAGTGTCATATGATCTAGTTCGCCTCTGGTTTTGGTTTTTCTCGCATGCGCACAAGCACTCACTCGTACTTCCTTCCGGAGACTAGTGTTTGACGGTAATTAATGATTTTTGCGCTGGACTTTTTACCTTTCGTTTTTATTTAAATCCTTTTAATTACATTCGGTGCGAGCATTTAATTCTGTCCTGTTCATTTTATTTTTTGCTGAATTCATTAATGATGATAGTTTACTCTGTTTCTGCTAAATAAAATTCACTAATGAAATTATCAACTCTCTGGAAAATATACTCTTTCAAGTTAATTAAGAACTTTATAACAATCCTAATACTGCACTCTCCAGTTTATTGCTTTATAAGGGATTAAAACATTATCTCGTTAAAAAATTTAACTATCTAAAACTTACTTATTTAACATTAATTTTTAAGAATTTTAACACAGAAAAAGTTATTTATTCACCAAAAGTAAAAAGTGTTAACATTTGAAGCATTAAAATTAAAATGAATCTAAATGCGATTTTTATGTTTAAAAAAATCTGGTGTGGCCAACACAATACCTTCCACTATTTACAGCCCGAGTCACAAAAAATATTAAGCTAATCCTTATTTTTGGATTAATGAATTTTACTCTAATTTTGGCTGTTTATTTCCTAAAATATACTCTAATATAACCCAAATAACTACCTTTTTTGATAATAAAATGAAGATTAAATTTTAAATATCGGGATAGAATAGAATTCACTAATTCAAAAATGAGGATTAGCTTAAACTTTTTTGTGAATTGTTAATTTTTATTAATCTAAATACATACCTACATATTTACTTATGCTGGAAACTCTATTGATTTTCTTTCCTATTGTTCTATTTACTTTACGTACGTACTTTACCGCAACGAAACCGTAACCGAAAACCGCACCGATATTTGACTTTTTATGAAACCGTAACCGAAAACCGAAACCTCTATTTTATTTCTTCAAATATGGAAACCGAAAACCGATACGAAAAATAAAATCGGTTTGTAACCGAAAACATAACCCAACCGAAATAATATCGATACTAAAACCGTAAATTTAAAAATAGGTATTTTTATTAATCCACATCTTTTTCGTAGAAATACTGTGCATGCCTTCGAATCCATAAAAAAGTAGTTTCTTATTTTTTTAAAAAATTAAGGCTCCAATTTTCAATTATTTTTTGCAATTATAATTTAAAAAATTACTCATTTGTTGACATTTTTCAATCAATCACCCATTTAGTTTATGTATTACTAAAGTAATAGAATTATTATTAAAAATTAAAATATTAATAATTTACGAAACGTATTTAATTTTTGTTGCAAAAATAAACTTAAAATAAATAAATATATCATCACGGCTTATTACCCATTGCTGGGAGTGCCAATCTGCTTTGTACACAGATATCGGTAATGATGAAATATTTGCACCGTGCGTGCGCTTACCAGGCGTCACCTCACGGGCACTCATTTCTGACGTGGAGAGTGCACCACAGGGGTCAATTTTGTGTCATTTAAAATTGAAAATATTTGGCCTCGGGATCGAACCCGGTTCCCCAGATTCGCGACTTAAGAACTTTAAGGTGAAAACTTTAATTTATAGTTACTTTTTAAACCGCGAATTTTATTTTCAAATCACACCTTAAAATAAAAGTACCTACCTAACTTTATACTTTTACTTAAAATAATTACTTACAGATTCTTTTCGAATTTTGAATTCCGAACAAGCCGAATATATCGGTTTGTACTATTTGTTTGCGAAACGTGGAATTAAAATGTTATTACAATACGAAATAGGTACTAAATGTATTTCATGTTGCAAAAAATAAAAACTAAGTTAATTTTCCATTAAAACCGAAACCGAAAAGAACCGAAGCCGTAACGAAAATGAAACTTATTTATTTTTTTAACCGAAACGAAAACTGATATAATATTTTCAAAAAAACCGTAACCGATAACTGAAACCGAATTTTTATTAAAGTAAAAACCGTTAACCGTAACCGAACTCCAAAATTTTTCGGTTCGAGTCCCTGCCACAAATACATACACACACACATCCCAGCAAACACAGTTTTAACATATGTGTACCAGGTATGTGATATCTGAAACCTATGTAGTATATAATTTATTTACGCACTTATTACGTCATATACATATACCATGTCGGACATCTCTCAAGAGACTGTAAATGTTATTGTCGGTATGTCACATTGGTATTGGACCTGGTACATACCTATAACTATATACATGTTACCGTACTTATAATATATTCGTAGCGCATTGATCACGTGTTATCTATTCCAAATCTAATTGGTCTATTTATGTGACCAAGGTCTCTGTCTGTCCAAGCCAGGTGTGCAGAGGTTTAACAACGACGCATTTTACTTTTGCAGCCATTGCAGTATTTGTTTATGTTTTATGTAGTGTGTATACTTTAATTCTTTGATTTCATGGCAAAATCGGCTTGTCATACGGTAAGTTTGTTTATGTAAGTATATATTCATTATGTAGCTTATTTTCATTCTTGAATGAAAATGAAAATTTAGATAACCTGAAATAATAATTTCAAACTAAAATACTATAAAATTAGAATTTCAAATGAAAAACGTTTATACACATTACATATTATATATTTTACGTATTGTATTAATAAATTGTATTGAACTAGTCAGAGTGAAATTTATGGGTCGATTCTATTCACATCTGTAAGTTTTACAGATCTGTAAATCTGTAAAAAATGATAAAACACATCTGTTCTTGTTGATTAATATAAAATTATACATAAGCTTTAGGTGCGATTTTGTTCATATTTACAGATCTTGCGACTTACAGATGTAAACATAATCGATTCATTAAGTTATTTTATATTTTGTAATAAATATGTAATATAAGTATTATAATAAACTACATATTTAAATATATATTATTTGTAGTTAATACCTACACATTTTCGTACCATCCTTAATAATATTTAATATTTAAATTTAGGATTAAAATGAAGTCACAGGTATAAAAATTCACAATGTAAGTAGTATATTCAAATAATTACAAAGAAGTGATATACTTTTTTATATACCATTTACGTTACAATTTCTACATACATGGAATGTGATGTCTCACAGACCATGTTGCGGATATAGGTCTATACATGTACTTTCCAGGAATGTTATTCGGTATGTAACATATAACACGAGTTATGTCTATATTACGTACTAAGGACGTAACTGTGTTTGCTGGGATACACTCAGACATCATCGTGAAAATGTTAAAATTGGATTCTAGGGACCTTAAAACGTGCTCATTTACCAAAATCTCGATATGCGATTTTTAGCACGAACCCTATATATCTCCCTTACCAAGGATAGCGGGAGGTAAAAAGTAATTCCTAAAATATACTAAAAAACAAATAGAAAACATAATATGAATGTTTTTATTGGATTATCTAAAGATTAAAATTCTTTTAGTGAATAGTAAAAAGTATATTTGTGGCTTCAGATGGTTAAAACTTACCTATTCTTTCTCTATCATAAAAGCAGGGAAAAGTCATAATACAGTGTTACATCTTCCATTGAGTTGAAAAGTTTCCCCGTGTGTTTCTAGTAAGAAACAAGTTCTCTGGTAGTAGTTTACACTACATTTGACTTAAAGTCTGTCGAAAATACTCGTTTACAGTTTACAAGCAGTTAGCAATGTGTGGTTGCTGAGTTACGACTCAAGTTTTGCCCGTGTGCCTCTAGTGTAAATCATAAAAATTATTATCTATAACTCCGCGTAGGTACGATATTTCCTCACAACTCGTAAACTAAACTTTGTTCCACTAAATAATTCCCTACATACTCTAACGATGAAACATTCTACCAAGATAATGAGAAGAATGTTGTTTATTTTATCTCAACAACTTTCAGAGGATTCTACCACGTACGAATGAGTTATTGTTATTGTTTTCGTTATTATTATTTATTTTCAAACTACTGTAAATAGATTCTGAATTACATTTTAAAATTTATTCCTGCATTATACTTTACAAAACTTCTTTTTGGTTTTAAAAACTTTATTTATGTCTTAAGTTATTGCTACATATCTTACAACGGTATAAAATAAAATTGCCAATAGTAGATGCATTGTAGATTTTTATTGAGCTATTGAACGTGATAATCGACTTAATTCATTAAGCTAGGTTGTTAACATTAACAACCATTTTCATTTGTTAAATCGAATGTCAGTTCAAAATCCCAATTCAGTATTATAACAAGTTTCTAAAATTTAACTAGTCGTTACGTCGAGTCGTTAATCTAACTGCATTTCTCCCGTTGTTAGTATTGAACAATCGTTGGTAAATGGCATTTCTTGGAAATTTTAGGTTAGGAAACGAACTTTTATTGGAAATAGAGAAACGACAGCAAAGCTAAACTAATATAATATACAGGTAACAATTAAAAAATGGGCCACTCAAAATATTTTTTTTTATTTATAATTGTTTAATTTTCTTGTTATATTTTTACCTTCCGTGACCTTTAGGTAAGGAATAAGACAGTTTTTCTTGAAAAAACGATGTTAAATATGATTTTTTCACATTTAATGTTATTATAAATATTGAAGAATATTTTATTCTCTATACGATTTGAATGCATTTTATACTTCATATTAAATGGATATAGAGTTAAAAAATTATAAAGAAATTAATTATCAGATATTAGCCAGCTATGCTATAACAGCTGCTATATTAAGAAAATTCTGATTAAAAGGTGTCAGTGTCAAGTTCAGTTGACAGTATGTTTGTTTTATAATTTTACTGGAAATAAAGGATCTTTTTGCTAGAAACTCTCTGTATGGAATTTGTAGAAAATATATACAACTGCCTTAAGGTAATGTACAAGAAATAGAATCTTTTGCAAGGAACTTTCTGCATGACATTTATACAAAATACATAGAACTGACGGAAGGTAATGTGCTGGCCACATCAGATTTTTTCACATTTAATTTTATTATAAATATTAAAGAATATTTTATTCTCTATCAGCCGAATTCTCGAAAGAGTATTAGCGTTAACACCGGTGTTAGTTACCAGGGTTAGCGCTAACCCTATTCTCAAAACAATTTAATACCAAATTCTTAACACTCATCTAATACCGGTGCTAGCATCGCTAATACTCGCCATATCCATGACAACATAAAACAAATAACCTAATCCTATTCCCAAAGAATAATACCGCCTGAAAAAGGTTAAATTTAGCACCAAAACTTATAACTAGTCGGCAGTAGTTTTAGCTAAAAAATGTAGTGCGTAGTATCATTTAAAAATACAAAATGAGGCGATTTTTACTTTATGATCGAGAAAGAGAGGCAAATAACGATGGTATCTAAGATGTAAACAATTTTAATGCAGTTGCGCATAAAATAATTATCCTACCAAACGGATATTTTCGTAGTATTGTTATATTGAAATAATAATTGGAAAAGTTTTGTTTACAACAAAGAATATTTTGATTATATTATATTTTACTTAAAGATGAATAATTTAATTTTTCGTTTCTGTCGAAATTGAATTTCTCTGTTTTACTATTCAAATTTAGTAGAAAAAAGTAAAAGAAATAATCTGTTAAACGGCAATGTTATATTGTTGATTACAAGAAACGATTTTAGTAATATTGATTACAAGAATGAACCCAACAAAGGAAATTTCATCAATATTTTGAATCTAGCATTTTTCGGAGATTCAAAAGTATAGTCTGAAACGTATGATAATTTGCAAATTATACATTATTGGGGGGCGCTGAAATATAATATAACTTCGCACAGTAGACGACTTTTACCCACGGAGCGGTATTGCAAAAATGTACGAGGTTCAATCAAATATAAACCAGTTTTTATTAAAACCTTATTCATTTCATTTAAAATGTTTGTAATTCATATAAGTACAGGGTTAATTTTCTAAACAGTTTCCCTGAACATCATAGAATCTGCGCCATTGGATAGATAGTTTTTGATTCTCATATTAAAAAATCTGTTGTGACTAGAACAATGCAACGTTAAATAACAGTTTGAGATTGAATGATTACAATAGTACCAAGGCATTAGCCAGCTTAGACATTTCCTAAGGACAGCAAATTAAGAAGCGCATCAAAAATTAAAACTAAAATATATATACTCACTACTCATTTTCATTATTGTAATCAAATTTTATTTGTTGCAATCAATAATTTTATTGTTGTAATCAATTTTTTTTTTGTATAAACTGAAGAGCTATAAGATATAACGTCTGCATTAACATGAATAAATAAAATTTATTACCAACCTTTATTTTTCGTTTTTTTTTTTACACACGACTACACCCTGGATTGAATACATCGTAGTAATATTAAATTCATTTAAAAAGAAATATAAAAATTAAATTCAAAACAAATTTATATAGTTATACGTATACGTTCCATTTATTTTATATTATTTAAATTTTGGACAATTTGATGCAAAAAGCATTTAATATCGCCCAGGCCCAGATGTGATGCGATAATCGCTACGTTCTTCTTTAATTCTTCTTGCGCCAACAATTTATTATTTTGCTCAAAATCGTTATGTGGTTCCTCTTGCGGGTGAAAACTAATAGTAAAAAAAATAGTTATTTAAAAATATGTATAGTGCATTCCCTTACTCTGTCTATGTTTCTACAGAAACTTTATGGATTGTTTGGGTTTGGATTTGTTCAGTAAAATTTGGAGGAAGAGGTAGGACGTCGAGAATTTGGATTGGAACTAGAATGGGATGAAAATAAATGAAATTGTTTCTGTTATAAGCGGACCACCTCCTGCCTTTCTCCCCTCTTTAATCATATTGGCAACTAAAAAGTAAATACCATTAATAACTACTGTATAAATGATCGAATTATATAAAATTTTACTTACGGATTGATTTTATTTTTACTTTCTCCTTCCGTAAGAGTTCGTGCTTGGGAAGTAACAGCATTTACAGCCAAAGAAACTTCTTCCCAAGCAGAAACCTTCTTCAAGGGAGTATTAAGTGGTGAAGGTTTACCAAATAAAATATTATTTCTTATATTCACCTCATTCATTAATATATCTATTTCGGTTTTGGCTACAGTTGACGTCTGTTTGCCTTATCAGCTGTCATGTCTGCCGCCATTTTGATATGATGTGGTGTTAGGCTAGCACTGTGCTAGCACTGGATTAGCCTAATACCGTTTTTGTTTCGAGAATTCGGGGTTAGGCTAAATTTTAATACAGTGTTAAGGCGGTGCTAGGTAACACTCATTTTGGTGTTAAGCTAATACCCTTTCGAGAATTCGGCTGTATATGATTTGAATGCATTTTATACTTCATATTAAATGGATATAGAGTTAAAAATTATAAAGAAATTAAATATCACATATTAGTCAGCTATGCTATAACTCTGGAAAATTCTGATTGAAAGGTGTCAGTGTAAATGGATATAGAGTACGTGCACGTCACGGTAACAACCATGTCAAAATCAGCAGAGTGGAAGTAAACATTATTTGAAGAAAATGACCGATAATATTAAAGATAATGTGATAGAGTTTAAGTGATGATTATTTAAAATTTATTATGTTTTCAATGTCAAGTTTAGTGTACAGTACTTTGGATTTTCTAATAGACAGTTCTACGGAATTTATTGCCTTTTTTTACTTCACAAAAATCTCAACCCGCAGCTCATGTCAAACTCATCTCACTTTGAGTTGAGGTGAGGTGAAGCAAATGATAAAAAGAACGCACCTAAGGTTTAACTAGTAACCATAGTAATACAGACAGAATAGTAAGTGTATATTAGCTGAAACTCACGGTATATATTTTTATATTTGGAATTTTTATTGAAGAAATAAATTACAAAATCGTAAGAGAAATTATCAGTAATTATCCTAGTAATCCATATCAGTTAGGCTGATCATTTTTTTGTAACAAAATATAGAACCTTACAAGAATAACTTACTTTTTAAACAAAAACGTATATATTCCTATTCACAATTATCTCGACTATAATTTAATATTTAGAAAGATATTCAAACAACTTAGCACGTTGATCGTTCATAATTCAATACCGTAACAATAATGTTTAATTCTTAATAAAAAAAATCTGATGTGGACACCACACGACTTCCTTGTACGCAAGACCAATATGAAGATGAAGTATAGACCCAATTATAAAATTGCACGTGTTTGACATAATTTGACATTAACATCTGTTTTTTATGTTTTTGTTATTTTTTGTCCTAATCCATAGCAAGCTTCATTACAAAAACCAAAAAGTATATGTTTTAAATTTACATATCTCGCTTATACAAAGGGCTAATTTAATAATACTTGATGTGCTAGACGCAGAATTTAATTCTCTAAAACTCTTATTTGAAGCATTTATTTCTAAAATCAAAATGACACCATTTTATTCAAGAAAAACTGTTAACAACTTCAGGTAATATATCACTTCCGGTTAGCCTGTTTTAACCAAAATCTGCTATGTTATTCCAATTGATATAAAAGTCTTATATACCAAATTTGAAACGTTTTGGATTATATTTTAATATAGTTTTTCATTACAATCTATTATCGGCTTCAAATAAAGTACCATTTCTGGAAATTATGTAATGACCAAAAAGGGAGGTGCACAATTAGAAGCTATAGAAGTCCTAAATACAAAATTTCAACTTTCTACGGCTTACCGTTTTTGAGTTATGCGAGATACATACGCACGTACGTACGTACGTACAGACGTCACGACGAAATTAGTCAGAATGGATTCAGGGATGGTCAAAATGGATATTTCCGTTGAAATCTCAAAACCGAAATTTTTCGCGATTACAATACTTCCTTTACTTCGTACAAGGAAGTAAAAAACAAATTTTCAGATTTCCCTAACACTTGATTTTCACGTCTATTCTGTGTGCAATAAACATTAAAATTGGTCCACACGATGTTGTATAAATTAAACGACTTACAAATTTGGTTTAAAAGTACTCGTTAAATTGGTTCAAAATTGAATACGCATATTTTGTAACATGACACTAACTAATGTATTTTGACTATGTAATAATATTACATTATACATATTATGAATGTATTGTAAATAAAAAAGAACAATATGTTCAAAGATCTCATTTATATACACAGAATGCATTTTACATAGATTAAATAATGGTATTATACTTACCGGGCAATCGAAATCCTCATACCTGATGCCTTCGTTTTAAAAAAACACATTTACACAAATTTTCGTATTTCACTTTAAATGTTAGTTTGTAGATTACCATTTAATACACAAATATATTCATACCGCCGTCCACTGTTAAATACCACAACAAACTAACCACTTTGCGATTTTTAACTTGTATCATTACGAACACGATAGAACTGATCATAGTGCAGAATGAAATTTCTTTAAAAAATGAGTATAAATAGTGAAAGATTTTTATAAATTGCATTATTTAACACAGTAAAATTTTTACCACATTTTATTATTTACAATTTGTAAAATTTTACAAACTTTAGTGTTGATTTCTACCCAAATTTATTGTACGATTTAAAATAACATTGTGGATTATGCTAAATAATAACCGAATACAAATGTCTGAAGTAGCCAGCACATTACCTTCTGTCAGATCAATGCATTTCCATACAGGAATTTCTTGCAAAAGATTAAATATTTCCAGTACATTATCTTCTGTCAGTTCTATGTATTTTGCACAAATTCCATACAGAAAGTTTCTTGCAAGAGATTCTGTATTTCCCGTAAAATTAAATACAAACACTATGTCAATTACACTTGACACTGACATCTGCCAATCAGAATTTTCTCAATATGGTACCTGTTTTCATGGTTATAGCATAGCTGGCTGCTTTATGAAATTTAATTTCTTTAGAATTTTTACCTGCCGCTACACTTAGTAAGGGAGGTATAGTGATCGCTTATCGAGATTTTGTTAAATGAATCCCATTTTAACATTTTCACGATATCTGTGTGTATGTATGTGTGGATACTCCGCTCTAACTCAGATACTATTATTCGGAAAATTTTGAAACTTTGTATTTCGACCTCGTTCTAATATGGAAAAAATCCAGTACATTTCGGTGTAAATCGGATAACCGGAAATGGCACATTACTTGAAGCTCAAAATAGTTTTTCTTCAAAAAATAACTTTAAATGTTATTATAAAAATTAAAGATTATACTTTTTCTATATATTTTATAGATAAATTTATAAAATTATCTATCTAGTCTACGCTAGAATTGTACGAAACATTCAGGTATGAAATTTTTGCATAAACCCATTTAAATACTGGACTAGGAAAGCATTGAAATACATTACTATATCTGGTTAAACATAGATGGCCGACTAGGGTAACTGAATATCAAAACAGGGGTGCGTTTAAAATATTTTAAACATTTTTCGTTTATATTGATTATAACAAAATATTTTGATCTTCAAACTATTTAGATTGGCAATTATATGAAATAGGATTATTTTTAATTTCCTCTAACAGTAATTCCGACTCGAGGGTTGTTTACACCTGAGACGAACGAACTAGAATTTGCGGTATTAAATTTTTTAAATATATATATATATATATATATATATATATATATATATATATATATATATATATGTATATATATATATATATATATATATATATATATATATATATATATATATATATATATATATATATATCCCTGAATCCTGCGTGGCTAAGATCATTTTAAATGCCTCCTGGTATTGAGTACAATTCTAATCTTCTGTAACGGAATACATAAGGGTCAGCTTCCTTTCAAATCAAATATAGGGTAATGTTTTCAAAAGAAACCACATCTATTAAATAATCTAAATGTCTACTTTCATTCGCTAGTCGTCCTATACCATCACAACTTATTATTTATTTCAATGACTACATATCTGCACCGTAGGGAGCGTTTGCTAGGCGTCACCTCTCGGGCTCTCAAAGTTGACGTGGAGAGAGCACCGCGGGGGTCACGTGTTATTTGAAAATAATTTTCAAATCTTTGGGTTTACGTTGGTCGGAATTGAACTCGGGTCGCCCGAACCA
Source organism: Harpalus rubripes (assembly GCA_963082715.1). Lineage (NCBI taxonomy): Eukaryota > Metazoa > Arthropoda > Insecta > Coleoptera > Carabidae > Harpalus > Harpalus rubripes. The sequence goes on from OY720454.1 coordinate 12,212,143, forward strand.
CAACCGATCACCTATGCAGCCATATAAAAGTGTTACAGTTGGATCTGAAAGTTTTACTCTGTGATTCTCATTCTTCCTGAACGATAAAAATAGAAGATTACCCTATGAATTCGGATAGGGGTTAAACTAATATCTATGAGCTGTGGCGCTGTGGGTATGGTAAAGCAAACGGCGAAGTGCAGCAGACAGCCGACAGTCTGGGTGCCTGTGGGATCGTCTCCGATCTGGGCCAGCTGCGGACTTATCTCCACCGCTTTGAACCCAACCAATTCAATTAACTATATCGAGTGTGTGTCCGTTACAGATACATATTCTCAAACATCAAAGCGCGACTTTTATTCCACCATCCTGCGCAGCCTTCCCCTGTCCTCTGCCCGACAACGACCTGTTTAACATATCAAAAGAATCAAGAGTGCCTCATCACAACACCAAATCTCAAAGGAGTTTAAAACTCATGAAATTTTGCATGTTAACCTTCGTGCCAGATTTTTTCATAAAGAGCTTTTAATAAGTATTTGCCTGTCGACTGATGATGACGGAGTGCTAGCTAGACGAAATTTTATTTTACAAATGCGCATCCGTAAGACAGGTTGTGATGGTGCAAAGCCAGCAGGAAAATTCAAATGCACTCATCTCATACTAAATTCTCTTTTGCTTTTAATTTTATTCCACGTTGTTATAAATTTTCAAGCAGTTTTTATTTATCCTCCTTGACGTATTCCACTTCATATTTTTAATTTACACCTACTTTTAAAAATAATCAAAGAATAAGTATTTTTTTAAATATTTGTATGATTAACAATGTCTTTTATTAAGAAAGAAAATTAAATATAAAGAATGTACCGGATTTATAGTAGTGGAGAATCTACGATAATAGACCTGGAACTTTTAAAAAATACACTTTTTATATTTTTAGACATTTTTTAAATTAAATTAAAATAAACGCTTTAACAACTGTGGTCATAGCTTTGGTACAGTAGGTTTACATGTTTTTATTATTTATATTTTAATTTTGTAGACCGTTGTTGACAAATCAGTATGGTAATAATAGCTGTATTCTTTTTGAACCAATTGTATCTCAGCTCAGTACATGACTAAGTTGAGCTAAAGTGAGTTGTGATTTTGCAAAAAGAACAGGTTTTATTCCATTTTATCATTTCCTTCTTTACCGATAGCATTTGCTGTAACAGCTGTCAAATTTATTGACATTTTTCTGATCTATGATACTGTTTATAATCAGAAAAGGTATAATGTTGAAAATATTTACTTGTAAGTAAATCTGTATATGTGAATATAAATTTTGTTGAATTATATAACCTTTAAATGCAAACTGAGTGTTTCAAATCATTTTGAGTTTTGTAAACTGGTAGTGTAGCATCGGAAAGGGGGAAGTGAGTTTACTCAATCAGTTGTGTCAGAAAAAACAACGATTTCCTGAGTTTATCTGAAGTGATCTGAGATGAGCTGCTGAGATTTTGTCCAAAAAGAATACAGCTATTATTACCATACAGATACAGTTATTACTTAGTTACCAGCCTACTTTTGTACATGTAAACAACGGAATAATATACTGAAACCGGTAAATAAATAAAAACAAAAATCAAAGCTTACCTCAAAAACATCTAAAACACCTAAAAAAAATTAATATGTCAAAATAATTTTCAAATCTTATTTTTCTTTTAAATTTTGTGCGTCGATCGTGCAAAAAATAGTATAAGCATCACGAACGTTAAGGAATTACCGATCTCAGACAAAATTGGGACCTTCGCTTCGCTCAGTCCCCAAACATTGTCTTCGATCGGTAAACTGTCCCTACCGTTCTCAATACTTAATATACTATTTATACATTCTGTAGTTTTCTCTGCTTAGTGTTGGTCTTCTTTGAGGGCCTCCTTGATATCGTTTGGGACGTTGTGTGTTTTGCGATAAGCCCTTTATTATAGATGTCGCAAATTGGGAGCGTTGTTTTGTCGAATATATGTATGTATATTTGTGTGCTTCTGTATGCCCTATTCGTAGTCTAGTGTAGATTATTTGATTACGGCTTGTCTCTTCCATTGTTCAAGGTTCTAGGTTTTGTTTAATATCTCTTAATTTATTATTTAATTTTGAGACCACCCAAAGCAGGGAACCACCGCGTCGTTAGAAATAAGTGACAACATAACTTTTGTCTATCCTTATATTAACGTAAATATTATACATAGATATCAGTATGTAGTTTATAGTAATTATATGTTTATACAATATTATTTATTATATTATAAGAAATAAGAATATGACCACAACAACCACAAAAAAATTGTGGTCGTCGTGGTCACGAAAAAGTAACCAAAACTTTCAGGAACCACATTCCGAAATTGAACCGCGATCCTGAAATTATGTTTTGGTTACATTACGGAACGCATAACCAGAACCTTGGTCACCGCGGTTAAGTTGCGGAATATACTATAGGTAGGCATACGATTGTTTAATGTTTTCAATTGTTATTGTAATAAATAAAATGAAGGAATGAATAAAATATTTTAAATTTTATATAACTATTTTTCTCACAAAAATGAAATCTAAGGTGTACAATACCCCTTGCGATTTTCATTATTTTCAAGGATTTTAGTTTTATGCTGCGAAATCTGAAGGCGGGATTTGAACCATTGAATAATTATTACGGTTTTTAGATATAACCAACCTACTGAATGCGTTTTCATGATTACTGTTTTTAATAAATTATATGAGGAACAATTTGGTGTATGAAGAATGTATGGTTAGGAAGAATGTTGTTAAGAGAATTGGAATGCGTCAGTTGAGATGGTTTGGTCATATGGAGAGAATGAATAAAAGTGAACGGATTGTAAAGCATATATATATATATATATATATATATATATATATATATATATATATATATATATATATATCTTGGTGAAGCTGAGGGTGTTTGATTGCGTGGGCGTCCAGTGTGAAAGTGGAATGACAAGGTGGTAAAAGAGAGAAAGTTTCCGAGTAGGAAGAGAAGAAGAGCATGTATTAATGCGATTATGAATGTGGCCGAGGCGAAAGAAGTGTGCTTACGAGTAGACAGGAATGTGTGGCGAAGGATGATTGTTTCGTAACTATTATTGTGGTCCGGATGCGATATTTCGCTACCGAATATAATAATATTATTCCGGGTTTGTGCGAACCCACTAAGTGGGACATGCGTAATTTTATATATGTACAAATTATGAATAATACCTGCCAAACAGAATTATATTTTTGTAAATATTTTAATAATAAGCCATTAAATTAGGAGTATTGAGGTACTCTTCGATGACAAATTAAATAATCTTACTAACCATATCAATAACTCCTAATATAGTCTTACGGGACAGATGATGAAAAAAAAAACAACTTTTCAATGTTCACCCTGCATGTATTTCGATGTGCTGACTGTCAGTCAAAAATATTATTTTTCAAATTTAGATATTAAGGGCATGGTTCTTGAATTGTACATTTTTACTTATTCCTAGTTATATTAAGCTCAAAAAAAAAAATCAAACATTCTTGTATTAATAAAGTGTAAGAGAATAAATAAGATTACGAATAATGGAAGTTCTACTTTGTAGAGTTTAAAGATTTAAGTATTAGGAAGTGTTAGGATATTGCAAAGACATATCCTTTTTAATATTTAAAATCCTGGCATGCAATTTCACACGGCTTGAAATACAAACAGATGCTGTGTGTAGAAGATTCATCACCGTTAAATTATTTAATAGTAATTGTATGCCCAACGCGCAGTATGCAAATGCAGTCTGCACTCGTCACAGCGCATCCCTGTTTGTGTGTACACTCCCCAAATGAAATCAGTTCGCTCCGACCTTAACAACCCCGTACATACGGTTGGGAATTGCTCTGCCGAGCTCTGGGATTTTGTTTTAGATAATTATACACATATGTATGTATCTACATGCAACTTTGGTGCAACTGTTGTTGCATGTGGAATTAAATAGAATGGAATACTCTGAAGAATTTATAATTTGTTTGTGAACTTAAAATTCTCGCAACGCTAGCAAAATAAATCCAAGTTCTAAATTTAATTTATTTATCAGTTTGTTCAAAATTTGCATAGTGAGTAGTTAAATGTAAACATGCTACTAAATTATTAATTTGTATTATTGTGGATGCTAGACTTTGTATCAAACAAATATTCACTTTGTGTTGGACAACGTAGAGAATACGTGAAGAATATTACAACTGTTTTATTATAACTTAAACAAGGTTATTCATGTTATCCCTTTAACACAGTTTCTAAGATCCGAATGATTTATAAATCGAATGTTGTCAGTTGTTCAATTATGGATTTGCGTAGTGGCGGATTTAAGGGGTGTCGCACCTGGTGGAAGCCAGGGGCCTCGGGTTTAGGGGGGCCTTGATAACATACATATTTATATATATATATATATATATATATATATATATAATGATATTTACAAAATTTCAATAAATAATATATCGTATATTTGTCTATATCATCATAGACTAATCTCACTGTGTATACGTCTAACGTACCTATATGGATGCTAAAAAATTCCTTGAGATAGTAGCGACATAACTTGCCGCGGAATTGTAGTATAATCATTGTAGCGAATGTGGAACTTACCTATAAGTATTTTAAATTTCCAAAAGACTCAAATCTGAAGTATACGTGGATAAACTTAGGTTAGTATTTATTTACAACAGAACAAAACTTTAAAACGTGTAGCTGAGCCATTTCAATACCAAACAAACTTATAGGTTATGAGCGCCAAACGTCAAATCCTGGTTTAGTATAGCAACCGCCTTAGCAACGAAGGCGCCATTTTCTTGTTTCGAAACCTTCGTGATGTCAGACTAAACGGGTTTATTGCTCATACACAAAATGTATTTTCGATAACGAAAGAACAATTTTTTTTATTTATTCGCCTACAAAAAAGGATGTTTCTAGGCCCCACCTGTATTATTTGTTTTAAAATTTAATCTTTTTTGAAATATTTGTTTTTACTAAGCAAACATTTTTAAAACGTTTGTTGAAACAAGAAAATAGTACACAAAAATATTTGTTTTGAAACATAATGGGCCTAGGGGTTTCGTTTTCTACTGCCGCCAGGGGCCTTGATCAGTTTAAATCCGTAACTGAATTTGCGATAAATTCTTAGAATCGTGTTATGCGGGTAATATATAAATCGTTTCTTAAAATATCGGTTCTGCAGAACTTAGTTTTATGTTGGTTAATAGCAATGAAAAAATTATTTGAAATATTTTATTGTTCTGTACATAAAATACCATATATTAATCTATTTTTGTCATCTGTAAATTAATGAACAAGTGCCTCCAAAATTCATTAATAAGATCGAAGAATCTAGAACCACCGAAAATAAGGATGCGAAACGAAGATTACTAAATTTGAGTAAACGAACTAAAATAAGAGGCGAGTGAAGTCTAATACTCTGAGTGATGAAACGATAGTTCCTGTTCTTAGCTTCGATATTGTAGAACAGCGTTCCGCAATCTTTTTCAGCTTGTGACCCATAAAATACGAATGTAAATTAGGGTAGACCTTAAAACTGGTCAAGTCGAATTTTATCCGGGCCGCCCCCTAAAGTGTTTCCAAATAAATAAAAAAATTGTGGAGGTAATGATTCCGCTTAATATTAATATTTGACCGTGCCAAAATGCACTTGATTTTTCCCCATTTAAATAACATTGGGTTTTGAGACATTTTGGAACCGTATTTTTCTCAAAGGCAATAAGAGATATAAAAAATCCATTCAATTTTGGAATATACAGGTGTCCGTCTATAAATAAACCAGCAAATATCTCGCATATTAATTATTATTACTATTAGCGATTTCAACTAGATAACATAAATTATAGTATGTTAAAGTATCATTCACAACAAAAAAATTAACGTAGCGGTAGAATTAGTGGCAGTGGTAGTGGCCTGGGTAAAAGATTGAGTGCGTTATAGCAAATGTATTCGTTCACATCCAAAAATTAAGAAAATTAGTAGTAGCAAAGTGGCAATGGCAGCGGTAGGAGTTTGCAATCTCCAAACTTCTACGTTGCCATTACGCTACCGCTTAATTTTTTTGACAGTTTTGACGTTTATTGACATCTGATTTCTGATTTCATCAGATAAAATGAGTAATATAAAAAGGATCATTTTGTGACGTACCTCAGACGTTGCGCTATATAAACAAACAGACTTATTAATAAACTTTGCACAATTAAAAGTGAACACGTAACTTACCATTTTCGCTTATTTCAAACGCATTTACTTTTTTGAAATAATTTTAAATTCCCTTAATCTCTTCGCTTATCTCACACAATGGGGTGCTTGTGGATAAGTGTAATTAATAAATCATCATCTATGTCAGTTGCTTTTTGCGCAAAAATAAAATGACAGCTATAACTGTCAACCTTGCACTCTAGTAATATATAATAAAAAATTCCTAGAAACTATAATTTCAATAATTTTTCATTGTGAACGGAAATAATTTTTACTATAAATTTCTTACGCTACCGATGCCACTAATTCTTACACTACCGCTATTTTTTTTTGTTCTGAATGGGCCTTAACTCCTCTATAAAATTTCGGAAATAGATCAATATTATTACTTCTGGTTTTGGAGAAATTGATAGCAACCCTATATATTTTTTCAAATTTTAAAAGCATACTCTGTTCCATTTAAGCCATTCAGTAGATGGAGCTGGCAACAGCGCAAACTTGAAGTAGCCGTAATTCCATTGGGTAAACTTGTCTCTCGTCTCCAATTTCAGCCAATCAGAGAGATCAAAACTATTCGCTATGCTCTGCAATACTGAATGGCTTAAATGGAACAAGGTATACATGAAATTTCCTATCCAACTGTATAAAAACAACCATATGTTATATTATTAAAAAATAAAAAGGCGAATGATTAAAATAGTATTTTTTTATTAAATGTATGTAGGAGGCATTGCAATACAAATTTTTTGAATAAGAAATTTCTAATGACATGAAATAACAGATATAATAATTAAATATCATATTAAAGTAATTGTACATTTTGAATATTTAATTAATTGGTATTCTTTTTATTTGCAAGGTGTAATGCAAAGCCTCCTAAACAAAAGCATAATAATTTAATCATTCGCCATTCTATTTTTTCATATAACAACATACGATTGTTTTCATACAGTTGGATAGCAAATTTCACGTACTTTCCAAATTTGAAAAAATATATAGTGTTCCATTTAAAAATTAAAAGTTGCTATCAATTTTTTCAAAACCGGAAGTAGTAATATTGATCTACTTCCGAAATGTTATAGAGGAGTTAACATACTATAATTTATGTTATATAGTTGAAATCGCTAAAAGTAATAATAAGCGAAATATTTGCTGGTTTATTTATAGACGGACAACCTGTATACTAGAATAACTCGAGAATATGTGCACAAAATTTAAAGTTCCAATCAATATTCTTAAGACAAATGTATAGCTTTTTTTTGTACGATAGTTTAACCATCAATAATTATCTTGTTCTTACTAGTTTCAGTCGAAAACTCTCATTTGGAAAAAATAAAGTTTACAAACAGTGTACTTGGAGACGATGGAATTATTAGAGCTGCAAGTTGCAAAATATCATTTTAATCTTATGAAAGAATCATGTAAAACACATTAGATTTATTGTTGAATTGTGGATTACTTATGCATATATTTTAGCAACGTCTGTGGCTATATCATTTATGCTGACTGAAATTGTAAATAATAAGAAAATAACAAAAATAAGACGTAAGTGTTATGATAAAATTACTTTTCAACACTTTCTTTAAAAAAAAAACTTTTTATAAATGCAACAAAGGCACTAGGCAAATTAATTGGAGTAAAAAGCCTACTTTTTATAACAGGATGCAAATCTTTAAAAGTCATTCTTTAAAACATGTGTCTGCAACAAATGAATTCTAATTGTTTTTAAAGATAACCTCCATTTAAGGAAAAACATTCTAATATGAAGGGTAAGCATTACCTCAAAAGCGAGGTAACGGACAAACGAAAAAGCAATCCATAGGTTGCTGGTGGACTCGATACAAGGATATGTATAAATGAATAATATTTGGTTGCCTGAATCCTGCTCGTATTGAAATATCTTACTGATGTTGTACTATTCCTGAGACGAAATTGAACAAAGTTCAATCACTTCTTGTAATGGCACTCCTTAAGCAAGTGTAAACAATCGCTTAGGATTAAATTCCATCTGGCGAATGAACGAGGCTATAGTTATACTTTGTGGAAGTCAAGTCAGTGACTCATTGTACACAGAATTCCCTTTCTGTTGTAGCTGATAAATATAACTTTACGTGCGATCGAAAACCACGTCAAATCCAGAAAGTAAACTTTCTGAGAACTCTTATTTCTGTGTTCCCACCTTCCTTCTACGAATTATTGTTGGCGGCCGTCACATAAAACAAATATACCTAACAAGACGGGACACCAGCAAATTACGACTAAGGTGACAGGAATGCCACTAAATAAGAACTATTACTCACAAAAACAAAGGCGGATAAAAATACATCAACAAGGCTTACCTAGAATTATTAATTGCCAATAGCTTTGTTCCTTTGAATATGTGTATGAAAGTTATTCCAACATAATTTATATAAAGGTTGATCCAATTAGAGTTTCCTATGTTTACAGTACTGTAAGTCAAATAGCTGTCAATTAGCAATTAAATATCAAATGTTATTATAGAACAACACATTTAAAAAAATCTGATGTGGCCAGCACATTACCTTCCGTCAGTTCTATGTGTTTTGTACAAATTTCATACGGAAAGTTCCTTGCTAAATTAAATATTCTATTTCTTGTACATTACCAAAGCAGTTGTATGTATTTTATACAAATTCCATACAGAAAGCAAAAGATCCTATATTTCCAGTAAAATTATAAGACAAACAAACTATGTCAATTTCACGTGACACTGGCAGCTGTTTCCATAGCTATGGCTACTTTATGAAATTTAATTTCTTTATAATTTTTTAACTCTATATCCATTTAATATTAAGTATAAAATGCAGTCAATCGTATAGAGAATAAAATATTCTTTAATATTTATAATAACATTAAATGTGAAAAAATTATATTTAACATAGTTTTTTCAAGAAAAACTGTTAAAATCTTCAAATGATGGTACTTCCGGTTGACCAATTGTAACCAAAATCTAATTAGCTCTTCATATGGATGTAACGAAGAAGTATACGAAAAAATTATAATTTTTGTAACTGTAGTATTAGAGTTATCGCAGACGAAAATTTTAGTACACACACACACACACACACACACACACACACACACACACACACACACACACACACACACACACATCCACACACACACACACACACACACACACACACACACACACACATACAGACATCATCGTAAAAATAGTAAATTCGTATTCTAGGGACCCTAAAACGTGCTTATTGAGTAAAAACTCATCATCGATTTTTTTGACCAAAGACAATACCTTCCTTACCTAAAGGTGACGGAAGGTAAAAAATGGATGACTACATTTTATTGTAAATTTTTAGCATAATTAGGCTGCTATTATTATAAATTTCTACTAACTTATCAACTGGGAGTATTTTGAAAGAAAAGAAACAAATATGAATGTAAATGAAGAAAGCATGTAAACAAGAGCTGTTGCCATTGTGTAAATATGGTTGGTGTGCAGTAATGAGAAGTGCAGTACAACCCTCTAGTGCTGGTGCAGTGCTTAGTTAATAGCGTTCTCGTGTAGATGTCGCTTGAATTGCTTATGGATGCGCGAGCAGTGGCCGTGCAGCGCCGCAAGTGTGTCTTTAAAGCAATGAACTAATTTAAACGGACACTGAATTTGCTACGTGGACATTTTTGCTAAAGTGGACTGTACTTTATGTTATTTGCTTTAATTTAATTGCGTCTGCTGAATTCCCTTTGTACACATATGTGAGCTCTTGCTTTTATTACATCCACAAAATTTTAATTACTTGCCACATTACGTGGAGTAAATATTTGTTGTTACAACTACTGCTATCAAACGACGACGTACCCAAATTACAAACATGACGTTTTAAGACTATTTACAGGACACAGTAAATACCATTACACCAGATGTAATACACCTTCACTTTTACTATCGGTATTTTGTATTTATTTTTGTTTATAAAAAAATATTCTTATATTTTTAATTCCAAGCTATTTATTACGAATGAATTTACAAATAGTAATAAAATTAAAAGTAAAACCACCAAAAAAGTTATTGAAATTTCTTTTACAAAATTATTTCTCTTTGCTAGGAATACTTTTCAACCCTTTGCCTACAAGATATAAAAATCTGGTGTAGCCAACACAATACCTCCCGCCATTTACAGCCCGAGTCACAAAAAAGATTAAGTTAATCCTTATTTTTAGATTAGCGAATTTTACTCTAATTTTGACAGTTTATTTCTTAAAATATAGTCTAATCTAATCCAAGTAACTACCTTTTTTAAAACCCCTCAACAGGATTAAATCCTAATTACAGAGTGGGTTCACATTCAAACACATCCATGTCCTGAGTGGGATTCGGACCCAGAACCCCGAGGGCACTCATGACATGAGGCGTTGCTCTAACCATTAAACCACCGAAGCTATAATAGAATGAAGATTAAATTTTAAATACCAGGATAGAATAGAATTCACTAAACCAAAAATGAGGAATAGCTTGAACATTTTTGTGAATCAGTAATTTTTATTAATCTAAATACATACCTACAAATTTTCTTATGCTGGAAACTATATTGAATTCCTTTTCTATTGTTCTATTTCCTTTTTTCTTTTTAAAACGTTACTAATATTATTTTGAAATGATTAGTTCTTTGATAGTGACATTTACCTGTCAGTTACATACATTTGAATAACTGCATTTTTTTGTTTAAAGCATAGGCTCTGGGATTTAAATTATAGGTAATTTTATAAATTTATCCATAAAATATATAGAAAAAGTTTTAATGCAAACCTATAGAAAATTTAATAATCTTTAATAATAACATTAATCTCATAATAACATTTAAAGGTATTTTTCGAAGAAAAACTATTTTGAGCAACTAGTAAAGTGCCATTTCCGGTTATCCGATTTTTACCAAAATCTAATGGGTTCTTTCCATTACAGAACAAGTTGGAAATACAAGGTTTCAAAATTTTCTGAATGATATTATTTGAGTTAGAGAGGAGGATCCACACACCCATATACACATCCACACAGACATCATCGTGAAAATGTTAAAAATGGATTCTAAGGACCTTAAAACGTGGTCATTTATCATTCCTATACCTCCCTTTCCAAGGGTAGCGGAAGGTAAAAATTTAAAATCCATATCTCAATGTATTCTGGAGTTATGGAGGAAAAGAGAAGAATTCGTTTTTTAATAATCGCCCGGTATAAATTATTTTGAAACAAAAACAAAAAAATCTGGTGTGGCCAACACAATACCTCCCGCCATTTATCGCCCGAGCCACGAAAAAGATTAAGCTAATCATTATTTTTGGATTAGCCTATTTTACTCTAATTTTGACAGTTTATTTCTTAAAATACAGTCTAATCTAACCCAGTAACTACCTTTTTTGATAATAAAATGAAGATTAAATTTTAAATACCGGTATAAAATAGAATTCACTTATCCAAAAATGAGAATTAGCTTAAACTTTTTTGCGAATCATTAATTTTTATTAATCTAAATACATACCTACATATTTACATATGCTGGAAACTGTTTTGATTACCTTTCCTATTGTTCTATTTACTTTTTTCTTTTTAAAACGTTACTATTATTAATTTGAAATGATTAGTTCTTTGACAGTGACATTAATCTGTCAGTTACATACATTTACTGCGCAACCAAGCAGTTTTGTTTGTTTAAAGCATAGGCTCCGGGATTTATATAATAGATAATTTTATAAATTTATCCATAAAATATATAGAAAAAGTCTTAATGCAAATCTGTAGAAAATTTAATAATCTTTAATTTTTATAATAACATTAATCTCGAAAAAATAACACTTAAAGTTATTTTTTGAAGAAAAACTATTTTGAGCTTCTTGTAAAGTGCCATTTCCGGTTGTCCGATTTACACCAAAACCTAATAGGCTTTTTCCATTACAGAAAAAGTTCGAAATATGAGGTTTCAAAATTTTCTGAAAAACACACACATACACACACACACACACACACACACACACACACACACACACACACATACACACACACACACACACACACACACACACACACACACACACACACACATACATATACAACACGCACACACACACACACACACACACGCACACGCCCACGCCCACGCGCACACACACACACACACACACACACAGAGAGAGAGAGAGAGAGAGAGAGAGAGAGAAAGAGAGAGAGAGACATACAGGCATACAGACATTATCGTAAAAATAGTAAAAACGTGTTGTGGAGACCCTAATTCGTGCTTGTTTACTGAAAACTCACCATCGAATTTTTGGACCGATAACATTACCTCCCTTACCTACGGTATGACGGTAGGTAAAAACATTATCACAAACTTGTAATTTTATAAGTCCGTTTGATACCGCCCAGAGCAATTTTGACTTCTAACAAAATATTGCTTTTCTCTCAAAATACCCCTTAAGTAAGCTTTATATCTACTTCCCAGAGGCCTGAGCAATTGATATTAATTTCTTTTTGTATTCGATTCACACATCCTACGTGTCTACTGTCTAATATAAACATCTCCCCTATTTGGCTGTCAAGTGTCGAAGTGGCATTCTGGTTCATTGGTTGCAATAACGCTGAGCGCCTGTTTGCAGGCTAGGCTAGGCTAGGCTATGCGACTTATTAGTCCGCGCAGCTTTGAGTAAATAGGGGATTTCTTGGTTGGCGGGAAACGTCAGCGTTATTGGATGTAATAAAGGGAATCACAGGCAGCCTGGACAGCCGCGTCGCGCTCCGATCCTATCTTGTTTCTGTTGCTGTTGCCAGGATCAGGATGAGAGATAACTTTTGCAAGGGGAGGTGTGAAATGGAATGTTTATTATTCTTCTGATTGGATGACCTTTCAAGCGCTTTATTCTCACGTTCCTGCACAAACAGGGAATTCTTTCAGGATGGATTACATTTAATAGGAAAATATTACTTTACTCAACTATATACTTTAAGAGATTGGTTGAGTTTTGAACGAATCGGGTTCGATTCTAACTGACGTTAACCTTGAACCTTCAAAATTATTTCCAATTTTCAAACGGCTTTGAGAAACCTCAATAGTATAGATATCGTAGGCAGATTGTAAAATCCGTCTTTTTAGAAAACGCCTAGTCGTTATTAGAATAAGTATATAAGATGTCCCATATGAAATTTGAAGGTTAATGTCACTTCCGGTTAAACAGAAAGTGCTATCATCATGTCGTGTACCATAATTTGAGCCCGTAAGCCTACTGTACGAATATAATATAAAGAAAATTAGAATATTACAGGTATGTAAGATGGGGTCTCGTGGCTGCGTGCCAGAGTGTCTGGGAATCTGGGGAACCGGGTTTGATCCCGAACGACGCCAAATATTTCAAATTTTAAATGGCACAAAAATTGACCCTTGTGGTGCACTCTCCACGCCAGCAATGAGTGCCCGTGAGGTGACGCCTGGTAAACGCCTGCACGGTACAAATATGTCATCATCATTACCGATATCTGCATATAAAGCGGATTGGCACACCCAGCAATGGGTAATATATATTTTTTATATATTAAAATATTAAAGGACGAATGTCATAATTACCATTTTATTTGTGAGAAAGAAGTTTCGGATAAGACGAAGATCATAGTGATCCAATCTTTCGAGAAAAATAATCGACAATTATGAAATGAGTTCTTTATACTATTTTTCTATTTTGCGCATTTACATATATGGCATAAAGTATAAATAAAAAATTTGTAACTAAATAGTTATTTATGCTATAAGAGATATAGGTACCATAGGGCTAGCAAATAAGTTCGAGAGTGGTCAAATGTACCTACATCTCGTGTTGCATGGAAGATTTTTTCCACTCCCGATGATTAATTTACCTGTTCATTTTCATTGGCAGATATATCAATGCTGTCAAGAAATATAGTTGACTATTTAAGAACAATTTAATACCCAATGAAATAACAAGATTTTGAATATTCGGACCAATCAGAGCAAACTTACAGCGAATATTGCATACTAGGTGAAAATTTTCAGAAACTTCACGTCAACGGTAACTTTTGAATGGGAATATTTATGAAAGGAGGACAATTTGGTAGAAATTAAATTCAAAATTATAAGAATGAATAAATATTTGACACAGGTTTAAAATATCTAACTGTTGATATTTCAAAAAGAGGGAGGTAAGTTCAGCTGTAGGGAAGTAAGGATTGTCCTTACTTCCCGTCGCTAATACATCCCTACAAACAATGTCCTATTAGCCTACTTACGATATTGGGAGTGGGAAAACTATTATAATTACCCCTTAACCTTAAAATTAATTTAAATAAAAACTAAATATGTATTTCGAGAACTAATTTCTCATCATCAGCAGTACAACAAGGGAAAGTTAAACAGAGTAGTCAAGATTACTCAATATGTCAACCATGCCAGAGGTCCTAACAACTCTGACAGACTCTAAAAGAGTTGTTAGGACCTCTGGCATGGTTGACATGTTGTGTAATCTTGACTACTCTGTTTAACGTTCCCTTGTTGTATTATTCATGATGAGAACTTAGTTCTCGAAATACGTATTTAGTTTTTATTTAAATTAATTTTAAGGTTAAGGGGTAATTATAATAGTTTTAGTTATATTTAACTTTAGACTTCATCCATTTTTTTTAAATTGTAGTTTCAAAATTTAGGTATTTTTGTGTCATTTAGTTATAGGCGGTGTGCACAAAAGTACTCAGCGCCGACAGCGGACAAAAATGACAGTTTTGGATAACGTAACAAGATTATGTTTTATGTCATAATAATTTTACAATTTCTATTTTATAAAATATTTTTAATTATGTGATGCAGTGGAGAAGGTAATAATTCTTACAAAATTATCGATTGAAGTATCAAAATCTATAAATTTCGTAAAACATTAAAAGAGGAAAAGATGCTCAATAAAATAAATTTTTAATAGACATCTTCTAATAATATGAAAAATTCTTTTAGATATACATATTAAAAGTTACTTATCGTATAAATAAAATTCAAACCATGGTTGTATGATTGAAACAATGAATTGTATAAAAATGTGTGTCTTAAGTTAATAATAGAGAAGATATAATACAAGAAGCAGAAAATTGTCTTAAAATTGTGTTATACTTGCAGTTATATGAAATAGAAGTCTATTTTTGACATAATTCGTCTATTTATTATAGACTGTAATTTAATGTTAAAGGTAGAAATTCAAATGGTTCATATTTTTCGTGTATTTTTTTTTTTCTAAACTTGTGCAACTGATTCGACTTTGAGCCTGGCTGGTATATTTTCAATCAAGAATCTTCTTTATTTATTGTGAATATAAACGAAACTTTCTTCTCTCCAATCATCCACGTTTTCCAACTTTTTAATCGCAATTTCCATGTGGTGTGCATCTTGTTATTTAACTGATATTATAAATTGTAATATAAAACTAAACTTGATGAAATGAATAAAATAAATTAAACATATTATGAGAAAAATAATATTTTCTTCCACAGTTCCTTCGCTCGTATTTTAACTGTTTTGAATTAGTTACATCACATATAGCATTCTAAATAATTTCTTTATTCATTTCAATATACTAAGATGATTCATATACAGTAACAAAAACTCAAAATAAAATTGCAAATTGTATCACTTTCTCGAAATGTCAAAATTGATTCGCATATCAAAAATGCTAAAGTAGACGATACGCTTACGCTCAAAATGTGCACATCGCCTATACTAATTCAAACTCTAATCTTATTTTTGTAACATCAACTATCTTCGATATTTCCTATTTCTTTCTAACTTTATTACTAGATTTCTTACTTTCAAATTTCTTACTTTTCAATTCAAAATTATATAAAAATAAAATTCTTAACAATCATTTGTATTCTTTGCTGTTATATATAAATAAAAAAGTTATTTTGAGTGGCTCGTGTTTCAGTGTCACCCTATATACCGGGTGCTGAATTGATTTATGCAATACCTTTTAATATGGTGTTTAATGGTTTCCTAATTATTTTAGGTAAAAAAAAAATTTCAAGTAAAAGTTGTAGACCATAAAAGTACGTACATTTGAATCAATAAGTAAAATTAATATTGCATGCTTTGTAATAACAGAAATTATGTATAAAAATATCGAAAATCACCTAAGAATTGTGATAGTCATGGAATTGAAACAAAAAATCTATTTAAATTAAATTTAACCAATAGTGATTTTTTTCTGAATGTGTAACTACCTTAACACCTATTTATATTAATGTTTCAAGTAGATAGTACAAATTCTTGTTCATAATTATTTATATCTCGTCATTAAACTAGTCGGATGGTATCTAAAGCTATTACTTGAAACCTGGAGCAAATTAAATCATGTCATCCGTGGAAAGATCCAATTCCAGAGTCTTGTATTAAACAACCGATAATATTCCTTGGGTTGGGTTTCTAGAAGTTTTAATCAAAACTTGGAATAAATCTTCGATTAGTGCTTTAAGCCCCTATTACACGATACTTTTTACTTTAAATGCATTATTCTATCTACCTATTGTAGAATAAAAGAACACACCTGCCTAAAGATTTGTTCAAAACCGCTAGAACTTCATCTTAAAATAACCAATAATAATTTAAACGGTACGCATAGAAAATTTGAACAAATCAATGTAAATAGTAATAATTCAATGCGTGACTGAGTGTCTGGTCGCGAATATGGAGAACCGAGATCGATCCCGACCGAAGCCTAAAGAAATAGTTGGAATTTAAATTGGCACAAAATTGATGAGTGCCTGTGAGGTGACGCCTGGTAAATGCCCGCACGATATATCATCATTACCGAAATCAGTGTACAAAGCAGATTGGTACACCCAGCAATTGGTAATATGCCCTGATGATATACTTATTTATTTAAAATAAATAAATATATCATCACGGCATATAACCCATTGCGGGGTGTGCCAACCTGTTTTATTTATTTATATTTATTTATTTATTTGTTTATAAAATCAGATTAAGAATATATGGTGAAAGCATGGATTCTAGATGTTATATTCGTTGTAGGTTGATTAATATACAGGTTTAGCACGAGAATCCGTGACCTAGAGGAAACAGTTTTTATTAGAGTTACTGCAGCTTCAACGCAAAAATAACGTGCACGTTAAAGTCATGTGACAGTCCGAATGCGCATGGGTAATAATAAGGTTTACGTTAAATGTATAAGGTGATACGTTGTGTGCGATGAAATAGCGAGTGTTTAACGTCACACGTTCTGTAGGTGTTGAGTTTATGTTTCGGTGAAAAGTGCGACTTCGTTTGTGTTGCTTTTAGCGTTAACGTTAACGTGAATACACTAATTAAATGCAGTAGACATAGAAATTGAAAGTTCCTTATTTTTAAAATAAGGTATATTATACATAACGTTAACATTTACGTTCTTTCTGCTTAGAAGTTGCAATATCTCCCTATAGGGCATGAGCAGACATGTGACTCGAGCGACCTTGACTTGCTTGTGATCATCTGATTTGTGTGCGCATGTCATTTTGACAAAAACATTGTCAATTTGACAAGACCAATATTTTGACTTATTTTGATTTTGAATTGGTAAAATGTTAATATTTTACAATTTTTAGGTAGTAAAACACATGTAATAAAAAATAATAACATTTTAGCAATTAAAAATCAAAAAACATGACATTGTTCTTGCGCACACAAATCAGCTGATTCTAAGCACGTCAAGGTCCCTTGAGTCACGTGTCTGCTCGCGCCCTATTATCTATACCGTTAAATTTTATAAATGCTTTAAAGAAAATTGCCAATTATTTTCAATTTACGTCTTTGGTACCTAATTGAAAAAAAAACTTAAATAAAATAAAAAATATATCATCACGGCTTATTACCCATTGCTGGGTGTGCCAGTCCGAGTGCCAATCTACTTTGTACACAGATACCGATAATGATGAAATATTTGCACCGTGCGGGCGCTTACCAGGCGTCACCTCGCGGGCACTCATTGCTGGCTTGGAGAGTGCACCACATGGGTCTATTTTTTGGCATTTAAAATTCGAAATATTTGGCGTCGGCCGGGATCGAACCCGGTTCCCCAGATTTGCGACCTGAGACTCTAGCACGCGGCCACGAGACCCCAAATATATAAAATAAACTTAATTTAAATTTATGATAAAAATAGATTTAGTATGCGATTATTTAAGAAAATGAACGTCGCTTATCTGTCAAACCAGTAAAAGTGATGTTTGACAATTAACTCATTGTTAACAATTCAAAATTATGTGCTCTAAAATTCTATGTATGAATAAAAGAAAACATAACCTTCATGTTTAAGTTTTTATTCGTTGACACGAAGGTGGTGTGGTGTGATTACGGCTTGTCTTATGTCGTCGGTATATAGTTTTGAGAGTCTCCTCTCCTCTGCTCGACATTTCAATTCTATTAGAAGCGCTAATGGCGGAGAACATTCGTAACCGACGGCATTAATCTAATTGGCATGCGCTCGCGTTCCTTTTGACCGCAGATTAATCTAAACACATTTTACATAGCCGTAATGGCATCACTAAATTACCTTGATTAGCCCTGATCATGTTTATAGCTACAAGCAGCATAGGAGAAGAGAAACCCGTACGTGTATCGTGTACATTAGTTTCAAGCAAGCGGTAATCAAATTATAACCTAACGAAATAACTTATCTGTTTGTTCAACAAATTTACATGTTTGCGCAGTTGTTTTATTCGCCGATTGCTGCGATCGAATTAGTGGAGGTTGCTATTGGGTATTGAGCTGCTAATTGCTTCTAGCCAACCAAGACTTATTATGTACTTAGGTTCTATTAGTAAAGGACATCAAATAATGCTACATACAGTTGTGACAAGGCGAGGGTAATAGTAATAACAGATAAATAACTTTTTATAAACTCTTCTAAATTATAGTTTCGATAATCATATTTTAACTCTGTTTATCTGTTCAAAAATATAATGCTTCGTCGTATTTCACGTGTATAACAACCTTCTGAGTCAACTTCCTATGAAGTCTTCGTCAGAAGGTGGCCAGCACAGCAGGTAATCACAGACGCGTTTCGCACTTCTTGGTGCTCATCAGTGTGATGTAACCTGGGGGCCTCTGTCTCATCCACAGAGGTGGAATCACGGAGCAGAGGCCACCCAACCTAGCTGTGCTAGCAACGGTCTTATGACCGTTATCTGTTTAAGTTATAAATGTCAAAATTCAGTTTAGAAATTATTTTCGTATTATGATAGTCACGACATTTATTTGTTGATCTTAGTCTAGAAATTATTATGTATACGTGCGTGACTTTGAATGCCCTAGCCTTTGCACCCCGTACCCCTAAGATAATCCTGTCGTGAAGATAGCGTTTTGTTTTTAAAGTTAGTTGACATTAGATAGTCATGGGGTAAAGATGTAAGAGTCGAAATTAGATTGTCGCGTCAGGCAGCCGTGTCTTGTTTTTGGACATGTAGTGTCTTTTAGTTTTGGGGCGACGCCCGCCCTCTGGCTTACAGAATATAAGTTATTAGTTGTGTTAGTTATAGTTGTATTAATTTAAATGTAAAGTTAGTTATTAGTTTTTAAAACACAAAGAGTGTCCATGTCCGTAGTGTTAATAAAGTTTTAGTTACGAAGTTCTCCTTCTCACGAATTCCTTATCACCAGTCAGTAAGAGTCAGTGTATCATCGTTGGAGTAATGAGTAAGAAGTATTAGCAGTCATCCTCATCCACCCCCCCCCCCTCGTGTTACACAGTGAAGATATAGTTTGTACGTATTCTAAAAACAAATTTATACAAATAACAAATTAAATTTTTGTAGTACAGTTTTAATGAAAAATGTAGCAATAAATAAATGCAAATATTTAATAGGGTACAATTTTTAAAAGTTACTCCTTGCAAAATGAATTTAAAATGCATCTTCACTCCTATATAAATATTATTCTTTATCACGGCAATATTTCTACTGAAGGTCTCAGTATATTTCTTTTACAAAGTTCCATGCTGTAAAATCTAGATGATAAAATATTGTAAATAATTCAAGTAGATGGTCGCAATCAATTAATGTTTGCGTTATTGGATCTCATCTGTTTATGAAAACTAGTTTCACCTTGGTACGTGATATAAATATAGGCTCCTATTTAAAACACCTTACTCATCTAGAAAGAGATAAAAATCGCTATTTTTTATATTTTATTTTTACCTCCCGCTGCCCTTGGTAAGGGAGGTATAGGGATCGTGCTAAAAATCGCTTATCAAGATTTTGGTAAATGACTACGTTTTAAGGTCCCTAGAATCCAATTTTAACATTTTCACTATGATGTCTGTGTATATGTGAGTAGATGTGTATGTGTGTATGTGTGGGTCCTCCACTCTAACTCAAATATTCATTCAAAAATTTTTGAAACCTTGTATTTCTACCTTATTCTAATATGGGAAGAAGCCATTAGATTTTGGTGAAAATCGGAGAACCGGACATGGTACTTTACTTCGAAAAGTACCTTTAAATGTTATTTTTTCGAGATTAATGTTATTATAAAAATTAAAGATTATTAAACTTTCTATAGATTTGCTTTTTCTATATATTTAAGGATAAATTTATAAAATTATCTATAATAGAAATCCCAGAACCTACGCTTTAAACAAACCAAACGCAGTTATTCAAATGTATATAACTGACAGATAAATGTCACTATCAACGAACTAATCATTTCAAAATAATATTAGTAACGTTTTAAACGAAAAAAGTAAATAGAACAATAGAAAAGGAATTTAATACAGTTTCCAGCATAAAAAAATATGTACTCGTAGGTATGTATTTCGATTAATAAAAATTAACGATTCACAAAAATGTTTAACCTAATCCTCATTTTTGGATTAATGAATTCTATTCTATACCGGTATTTAAAATTTAATCTTCATTTTATTATATCTCCGGTGTCCAATGGTTAGAGCAACGCCTCATGTCATGAGTGCCCTCTGGGTTCAGAGTTCAAATCCCACTAAGGCATGGATGTGTGTGAATGTGAACCCACTCTGTAATTGGGATTTAATCCTGTTGAGGGGTTTAAAAAAAGATATTTACTTGGATTAGATTAGACTATATTTTAAATGTTTAGAAATAAACTGTCAAAATTAGAGTAAAATTCGCTAAGGGCTGTAAATGGCCGAAGGTATTGTGTTGGCCACACCAGATTTTTTAACATATCTCTTAGAGAGTTCATCCTAGGTAAAAAATGTATCAACTCTTTTATGTACAAAACTTTGTATTCTTGTAAAATTTTGATACGAGGCACTGTTTTCAAGAAATTCGCCATAAACTCATTTTTTATACCTTTAATTCAAGACGGCGGCAAAATCCGGGGTCACTAGAGGGTGCAAAATTAGTTTTTTTGGAGGTCTCAATAAAGAGAACAAAATTTATTTCACCTTGCCACCATTTATTTCCATAATAGCCTCTTTTAAACGCCCTGCCGACTGGCCTAATGAGTAAGAAGCCAAGAAAAAAATAGAAACAAATGAAATAAAGCTAGAGAGTTTCAGTCTACGAATATCTAGTGAGCACGATAACACAAAATGGGAAAGTAGATCTACAAATAAACAACAGATTAAAGAAGACCAAAAACATTTACAACTATACTACAGTACAAACTCTACGATATTAGGTAATACGGAAATGATTAAAAAAAAAACAAAATTAAGGTATAGAATCACAATAACTGCACCATCAATCATGTATTCTAGCAATTCCGGGAATATATATATATATATATATATATATATATATATATATATATATATATAAGAAACAACAGGAAAAAATCTGGTGTAGCCAACACAATACCTCCCGCCATTTTCAGCCTGAGTCACAAAAAAGATTAAGTTAATCCTTATTTTTGGATTAGCGAATTTTACTTTAATTTTGACAGTTTATTTCTTAAAATATAGTTTAATCTAATCCTTTTTTAAATCCCTCAACAGGATTAAATCCTATTTATAGAGTGGGTTCACATTCACACACATCCATGCCCCGAGGACGCTCATGACATGAGGCGTTGCTCTAACAATTGAGCCACCGGAGCTATAATAAAATGAAGATTAAATTTTAAATACCGGGATAGAATAGAATTCACTAATCCAAAAATGAGGATTAGCATAAACATATTTGTGAATCGTTAATTTATATTAATACATACCTACATATTTACTTATGCTGGAAACTGTATTGCATTTCTTTTCTATTGTTCTATTTACTTTTTTCTTTTTAAAACGTTACTAATATTATTTTGAAATGATTAGTTCTTTGATAGTGACATTTATCTGTCAGATACATACGTTTTAATAAATGCGTTTTGTTTGTTTAAAGCGTAGGCCCTGGGATTTAAATTATAGATAATTTTTTTAATTTATCCATAAAATATATATAAAAAAGTGTTAACTTCCATGCTCGCCACACAAAGTATCACTTTTACTCCTAATAACACAATATACTATTTTGTTTTGATGATTCGAGTAAAAATTATTTCTCGAATAATGGTATTATCATTAAAGCACTTTTCCGCGATGTTATATTCATGTATTTGTGGATAAAGTACTTAAAAAATGATGTACAAAAAGTATTGTTTAACGTTAATATAAAGCTATTTGCAGATTACATTACATTTTTAAACAAAAAGTGTGAAAAGCTATTTTATTGTGCTTTTCGCAAACAGTATTGTGGAAATATTTGACCAGCATTTATTTTTTGGTTGGCTGAAAATCAGCAACTGTAAGCACGTAAACTATCCAATTAAAGTGTGTGTTTTTAGAAAATTTCCATTGTGAAACATTTAATTTAACGAGCACGCATTTACATTGACATTTGTCCAACATATAATCGAGTTAAATATGTCAAACTGCATTTCTGTCGTTCTAAATGAACAATCAATTTGCAATTACCGGTTACACGTCGATGTTAATTTCATTATCTCTACATACTGTTATTGACATATCAAACAATTCAAGCTTTAAAACATTCCATCGATTAAAGAACGCATGAACCGGAGGCCTATAATTGTGAACTCGCAGGGGAATGCATTTGTTATACATTATTAACAACTTTTGTTATTTGTGCATTTTCAATTTAATCTAATTATAAAACAATATAATTATCTCAAATGTTTTAAAATGCGCAACAATAAATTTCTGTTGAATCCAGAACGCTATTATTACTACAGGGATTTCTACTCGTAGAATTCATGACTCCATGACCATAAATTTCATACATTACAGAAGCAACAGTCAGAAATGGAAACTGCAGTAAGGGTATGTGAGCATAACTGTATTTCAATATATAAGTAATAAAATTCACCAATACCGTTTCTCAATATAGTAATAAATATTAAGCATAATTTTATAATAATATTGTTTTCATTTTTACCTCTCGCTAAGAGAGGTATTGAATTCATGCTAAAAATCGCATATCCAGATTTTAGTGAATAAGTACGTTTTAAGGTCCTTAGAATCCGATTATAACATTTTTACTATGATGTCCGTATGTGTGTGTGGATGTGTGGATGTTGGATCCTCGGTTTCTCAAATACTATAAGACTTAAAACATTTTTAACTACGGACTCCACAATCTAACAATAATGGGAAGAGTTGATTAAGTTTTGGTTACAGTTAGACAACCGGAATAGTAGTTACAAGAAAAAAAATCATCTAAATATTATTTATCGAAAATTTATGTATGTAAATACTTATATTAAAGAACATTAAATTCTTTATTCGATAAATATAAATTCATTATTATATCTTCTATAGATTTAGAGATAAAGAAATGCATATAAAATAATTTTGTCTCACTAAAGTATTATGAACTGTTTATTGCTAGGATACGGTGTATATATACATATCTATAACCGCCGGGGCATTATGGGAGGGCATAATAGTTCATTATGCCCTCATTATAATCCGATCATCGTTTATGGATTTTAAATTAAAAATAATATGAACGGTATATAATGAATTTATTTTCTTTTTAATTATAATTCATTACAATAATAATGATTCATTACAACAATTAATATAAGAAAACAGCTTTGAAAGCACAACACAGAAATCAATTTTAATTTATAATACTTAAAATTGATTAGCAAAAAAACCTTAAAAAGCCATTTACTTTCACCACACATGAAATAAGTCCGTCGAATTGCAGACTGTAATGTTTCGCATTTATTTTTGACAGATGACAGATCACAAATTTTTTTGGGGACCATATTTATCCACGTTTGAATTCATTTTTGATATTATTTACCGTCACATGTGACACATCCAAAGCCGTATACAAGCTCTCTAAAATGTAATAATATTCACAAATAAGTGCATAAGAAATAAATAACTGACATCTGTCATGTGATAACAAACCTCAAAATATAATACTTACATCTTCTACAGACGAGAATGGAATAATTAGGAGATCATTTATACGTTTGTCTTCCTCAAAGTATACAGAAACATTCAAAATAAATTCTTTACACCGTTTCGACAAAATATCTTCCGAAACATCAAATTCACCCATTCCATCATCTCCAACGATTTAAAACGTTGGTGTTTTAAAAATAATATAATAAATAAATGTTGATAATAAACAAAACAATTAAACAACATCCTTAGCAACGTCAAAGCTGAAGCATTATTGTAATCAAAATTATTATAAATGAAAACTTATTTCACATAATCTAGTGAGACATAAAATCTTGTATGCACCACGAGCGTTACTAGATGATAATGCCCATCGGGCGACATCTATCCCTCGGGCCAGGGGCCCTCGGGCTAGATCCTCGTCGCCCTCTTGGCATTATCATCATAGTAACGCCCTTGGTACATAAAATACTATTATGTAAAAATTCTCAGAAGAAACTACTTCAAGGCAAGAAATTCAAAAGTTTGTAATTGACACATAAATGTCACTGTCAAAAATATTTGTATGCCACTGTCAAAAATATTTGTACATCATTATGAAGATTACGAAAATAAAAAAAGTCAAAAACGTAAAAAAATATACGTAAAAAAGAATATAAAAAGAATTTGCGAAAAAATGACAAATATATATAAAGAAAAAGAAAATGTATGTATTGTACATCATTTATATTAAAATATCCCATAGATTTTGCTAATATATGTGTGAATTATTTTGTAGTGAGACATGAATATATGTATTTGTAATTAGAAATATTTTTCGTTTTATGCATACAACCAGGTATGTGTTGTGTTATGTGTTGGCCATCAGATTTTTATCGTTATGATATAATCACCCCCCATTCATCTGGTTAATTCTTATTTTTGTTAGGTTGTGTCAATTTTAAATGTCATATATAATACAATGTCAATCTGTCCCGAAATAGATGAAAATTATCAGGAACCATGGCTGACTTATGGAACATAGTTTTGGTCTCATCATTGCGATTACGTGCTAGTACGATATTCATGTTATGCTATATAATCCGTTCGCTGAAACGAGAGAAATTGGAACTAATCCAAGATCCGAACCAAGTCATTCTTATTGGTCGATGATGACAAATTTGAAGATTCAACTTCAAATTTGTCATCAACTTCAACTATACTCGCGCAATTAAATTATAGTACATTTTACCCTTATCCATATGTACACACGTAGTTACCAGCATATTATATACACTTATTACCGGCCGCTATCACTCCTTTTTATATTTCTTCGGTTATCTCCGCCCCTATTCGATTTCATATTCGGGCCCTCTCACTTAATGTGCATATTTTACTTTATGTACTTCGTTGAGTCGTGAGTTGAATTTTCACCAATTTGTATGAGTTTGTCACTTTTATTACTAGGTTTAAAAGTGTTGTGAAAACAAATTTTAATGTCCTTTTAGTAAGAAATTATTTCTGCCGTTGTTTATATGAAAATTTTACAACGTTAATGTTGATATTTTCATAAAAGAATAATGGTTATATTATGCACACAATAAAAAATCTACATCATGTTAAAATTCTGGAGTGAAAACGCTTTTAACAAATAACAAGTTGTGTAAGCTTAAGTATAAAACTCTGTACCGCGGAAGAATAAAAATTTCGGTATTGAAAAAACCCTCATGTTTATGTATAGGAAAATCAAACTACAAACTGCTCGCGCATTGTGAAAAACTTCATTGTGATGGATGGAAAGTCCGATATACACGATCAACATTTACATAATAATTTTACCGAAAGTGAATAAGATTTGCATGCCATATAAAGATGAATTCACTTACACATACAAATCCACTGGGACTGGGATGTCTGTTCCTTGCCTTGCCAGCTTCTAAGAATCAGATAAAAAATATTTTAAAGATATTTTAAATTTACAACCATTTACACACAAATTTACATTGTACGATTTTTAAACGATAAGTGTAACGTTATAATTTTATACTCTGAGGTATGAGGTATGCACTTTTACCGCCTTACCATAAATTGCTTTAATGTTCGTATTAGACTTGGACGACTTGTTACTGGTGACCTTTTGTTACTCCAAATGTGTACAGTTTTTTAATTATAATTTTTTTAAATTTTAATTTTGTGTGACGTCGTATCTGCAATTTTACTTCGCCTACTGAGTAATAGTATGTTCCGTAATGCAACCGGTTCGATCGGGTTTACGGTTTAGTGTTCCGTAACTCCTGAAAATATTTACCGGTTGCTATTCGGAACGCAGTTTCTGAAAAAGGTTGGTAAAAAGTCGGACTACGGCAACCACGAAATAATCCTGGTTTCTCTGGTATTTTATCCCTACTACCGCTAGTTTCAAACATTATCATAACAACGTCAAACGATATAGGTACGTCAATATCTAATTTCTAAACCGCATTAGTGGTATTACTAATAATTATTATAGATGTAAGTATGAAAACATTATTTATATTTGTTATATTGTTGGTTGTGTTATTATTATTGACATTAGCATCCCAATACACAAAAAAGTGTAAGGTAATCCTCATTTGTGGATTAGTGAATTCTGTTCTATCCTGGAATTTAAAATTTAATCTTCAATATATTATCAAAAAAGGTAGTTACTAGTGCTGTTGATTTAAAACAAATTGAATTCAAAAATTCAGTTGAGAAATTATTCGAAATTCGAAAATTCGGATTTTGAATTTTAATCTAAATTCGACATTTCGAATTTTTAACAAAATTCGAATTTCATATACGTTAAAAATTCCAATTTCCAGTATTTACGAAATTAGAATTACATATTTTCAAGTGTAAGTTAATTGGCATTTATTACACTTTGCTTTGTTATTGATAATTTCAGGAAAAATATTTCCAAATTGTACTTCGCGGCATGTTAATTAAGAATATTTTACTTTCAACAAATAAGCGACAAATCTAGATATTTGGACTCAGTCATGTCATTGCAAAATAGATGGCAGCTTCAACTATCGAATTACAAAATTCGAAAAATATTCCGAAATTTGACTTCGAAATTCGTATTTCAAAAAAGTATAAAGCTTATTTTTCGAATTTCGGATATTTCAAAATTCGAATTTTGTCAACAGCACCAGTAGTTTCTTGAATTAGATTAGACCAGGGATGGCGAACCAATGGCACGCGTCACAATATTTTGGGCACGTCACTGATCACAAAATTCATTATGATGCACTACGAAAAAAAGTGTGAAGTAGGTATTATATGACGAGCGAACGCGAGTGATCCCTACGCTGCGGAATGTTCGGGTGCGGTGCGCGGGTCATTTGATAAACTGAATTTGTCCCAATTCGATTGGTTGGAAATTGAAGAATTTTAATTGCAGCTGATTGATTTCCAGTCTAGTTCAATATGGATTCAAAAATTTATTGAAACAAGGAAAGAGTTAGAATTAATTGAAACAGAAATATTGACAAGTAATATAAGTGAAAATGCTAATAACAAAATTTTGGAAACATGGAATGCGTTACCAGACACATTTAATTGTTTAAAGAACCTGGCTCATGTTATTTTAACAATATTTTCATCAACCTATGCCTGCGAGTCATTATTTTCAGAGATGAATAACATTAAAGACTCGGTTAGAAACCGTTTGACAGATGACTCCAGTTCAGCATGCATTCTGCTAAAAGTAACATCTTACAACCCTAACATATGTTATTTGTCATCTAATCTGTAACAACAGAAGTCCACTAATTTTACTTTAATTTAAATTACGCGTATAATTGAAACATTGCAAAATGTTTTTTGTAGTAAATAAAGAGTTTTGAGTTGATAGTGTAACACGAGGGGGGGTCTCTGATGTTGAGAATACTACCGACTGCGCTACTGTACCACGAGGGGGGTCTCTGAAGCTGACTGCTTACTGTTTCTTGTTGCTTACTGATTCTTCTTACTCCCAAACGATGATACACTTTTCTGACTGATGGTGATACTACGATGATGACTGGTGGACGCCTCGGATGGCTGGCGTCCACGACTTCGTGTGATGGATTCTTGAGAAGGAAGAACACACAGACACTTCACTTTTTTCACTTTACACTGATGAACACTGCTGACATGAACACAACTTGTTGATTTAAAAACTAATACTTTTATTTACATGATTAAATATAACTTAATTAAACATAACTAACAAAACTGTTACATTTTGTAACCTTGCGGGCGGGCGTTCTGCACTCGCGCCTCAAAACTAAAACACTACATTCCGTCAACAAAACACGTCTTTCCGACGCCACGTACTAATTTCGACTCCCCCATGTTTATCCCATGGCTAACTAATACCCACTGACTTAAAACAAAAACGCTATCTCCAGGATAGGATTATCTTAGGGGTATGGGGTGCATAGGCGAGGTCATTCTAAAGTCACGCTCGTATATATAATAATTTCCAGACTTAAAATCAACAAATAAATGTCGTGACTATCATAATATGATAAGAATTTCTAAACTGAATTTTGACATTTATAACTTAAACAGATAAACAGAGTTAAAATATGAATATTGAAACTATAATTTAGAAGAGTTTATAAAAAGTTATTTATCTGTTATTGTGCTTACCCTCGCCTTGTCACAATAGTATTTATTATTATTTCCCCAATAATCACAAAGTCAAAATTATTTGATGGCACGTCTATGACCTCATTAAACATTTCTTTTAAAAAATGGCACGTTGATACGTAAAGTTTCGCTATCCCTGGATTAGACTATATTTTAATAAATAAACTGTCAAAATTAGATTCGAATTCGCTAAACAAAAAATAAGGATTAGCTTAATATTTTTTGTGAATCGGGATGTAAATGCAATAAAATGGGAAGGAAGAATAGCAGAACCCGGAGAAAAGATATAAAAAATGTAAAAATTTAAAAAGTTGGCAAATGACAGAAAAAAGTGGAAGGAATGGATTAAAAGTTAACCTTGAGGACAGAAAATCTTACACCCGACTATTAGTATCAGGGATTTGGAGAAGAAGGAGAAAATGAAATACAGGTTTGTTATTTGTGTATCGAATTTTGTTCACATCTATTAAATATTTTTTTGTTTTAATGTTCGAGTACAAATTATTTATCGAATAATGGTATTATTATTGAAGCATTTTTCCGCGATGATATATTCATATATTTGCGGATACAGTACTTAAAAAATTATGTACAAAAAGTATTGTTTAACGTTAATATAAAGCTATTTGCAGATTACAATACATTTTTTTTTAAAAAGTGTGAAAGTCTATTTTATTGTGTTTTTCGCACTAGTATTTACTTGGATTAGATTAGACTATATTTTAATAAATAAACTGTCAAAATTAGATTCGAATTCGCTAAACAAAAAATAAGGATTAGCTTAATCTTTTTTGTGAATCGGGCAGTAAATGCAATAAAATGTTCAAATATTCAACGTTACCATTCATTTGGTAATTTTTATTTTTGTTAGGTTGTGCCAATTTTAAATGTCATATAATTCAATGTCAATCTGTCCCGAAATAGATAAAAATAGATAAAAATTAGTGAAATACTTTTATCACTTAGTGTCCTTATCGTTATAACCTCCTGTAGCCTAGCTAATATTGGCCTCCACTCTTCAACCAATCCAGTTCAATAATTCTTGTGCGTGTGTACTCAGCATGGTATATCGACGCACTCTGTATCTCTACCCCTTAGTGCGTACCTGTGCACATTACGTTGATTTGTGGAATCAGCGGGCTGGTGGTTATTTACGTGGAAATTATGCTCGATGCTCTGATGTTCGAACCATGCTGAGCCAAGGCGACTGGATTTTAATTACGCGATGACGAATGGAAAAATGCGATACTTGTTTGTTTATTTATTTGCTTGCAAGCACGAGGAAAATGTTACAATTTTGCATTATTTAGAAGTACATAAACCAAAGTTAAACGTATATGTCATTATCAAATAAAGAGGTGAAATTTTGCTTACATTATTGTATCTTAAGGATGATGGTACATATTTATATTCTATCATATGTATATTAATTTTATATTGATTATATTTATTCTTGATTTAGGTATTTACTCATATTTAAAAAAAATCTATTTCTCTAACACTACTATGGAATTCATACATTCTGTATCTCAAAACTGTTACAGAATAAGGAGATTCTGTCATACTGTTACGGAATATTATTAGGCAGTCACAGACCACTAGTTTTTCAATTCACCCATTTAAAATACATGGGAAAACGCAATTGTTTTCAAAATCAAGCCGGCTTTGCTTGGCGCTTTGTTTTTTTTGCTTTTGTCACTTCAACTGCCTTTACTGTCAAATTATAAAAGAAATGATTACAAAATCTAATTATACGCCTTGTTTTACGCGTTTTGAGTCTTTTACATTGTAAGTTAAATAAAAATTATTGGTTTTATAACATACCAATACTATTTTATAATTTTTTGCAAAAATGTGAAGTGATGAGCAAAATATATTTTTAAATAGTGTTAGAGAAAGTATAGTCTAAAAATCGTATGGGATAGTATTTCCGCCACTCGCGAAACCGTAGACCTCGCCTACGGCTCGGCCTACAAACTTTTCGCTCGCTCGGAAATTATCTATTCCATACTAGTTATAGAATATACTATTATGTTTATACGTCTGTATTTTTTTGTAGAAGTAGGTATGTCACTTTCGGCGATCATAAACTACAAAACTTTGGCAAATAAAATATTTTTGTCGAAATACATGCAAAAAACACTTGTAAAATGTAAATGTACTTCAGCTCTTTTAGCGATTTTGCTTTCAAGAAAACGTCTTTTCTATGTCCTCTATATCTTAAGGATATGTTTGGTGAATATGTTGACTGCGGCATCAAGACTGAGTAGTTAATTGTGAGCCGGCAGATGTTTGCCCACATTTCTTTTTGCATGAGTCGTATGAAATACTAATATTGTAACACAAAAGGTGATGCTGATGATACTGCTTACTTCTTTTCCCACGATGGCGCACTTTAACTCACTGGTAGACGCTTGGATGATTGGCGACCACGAGTTGGTGAAAAGGAAGAACCACATACACACTTGTTGACTGATGAGGGATGCTGACGAACACTTAGATTTATGGACACGGACAATTCTTGGGATTTAAACTACTGGCACTTTACTTGAAGTTCGAAAAATACCTTTAAATGTTATTTTTTGAGATTAATGTTATTATAAAAATTAAATATTATTAAATGTTCTATTGATTAGCATTAATACTTTTTCTATATATTTTATGGATAAATTTATAAATTTATCTATAATTTAAATCCCGGAGCCTACGCTTTAAACAAAACTCCTTGGTTTCACAGTTATTCAAATGTATGTTACTGAGAGATAAATATCACTGTCAAAGAACTAATCATTTCAAATTAATAATAGTAGCGTTTTAAAAATAAAAATGTAAATAGAACAATAGGAAAGAAAATCAATACAGTTTCCAGTTTAAGTAAATATGTAAATATGTATTTAGATTAATAAAATTAGTGAATTCTATTCTATCCCAGTATTTAAAATTTAATATTCATTTTATTATTAAAAAAAGGTAGTTACTTGGATTAAATAAGATTATATTTTAAGAAACACACTGCCAAAATTAGAGTAAAATTCGCTAATCCTAAAAAAAGAATTAGCTTTAATCTTTTTGTGACGGGGGTTGTAAATGGCGGGAGGTTTTGTGATGGCCACACCAGATTTTTAAATTTTAAAAAATTGTCGCTCGTTTTAAAATCCTTCTTCAATATGTAGATGTCAAACATAAACTACCTACTATGGTATCGACATGATAAAATAATTAGCTTAACAAAAATGAATAATGCGTGAAATTAAAAAATTCTAGTTACTTTTTGATGAATATTATATTTCAATGTGCGACACCTGCTTTAACAATAGGTCTGTTCGTTTCTCTACTTTGCGTCTACGGTTTACTGCCGCGTCCATAAAAAGTATATGGGCGCGGCAATAAACCGTAGACGCAAGGTAGGAGAAAAAATAAATTATTTCTTCCCGCTGCTTTATAAAGAGGATTATATCCATTTCTATATAATAATTACAATTTTTCTACTCTTGTCAAATCATTTTTTTTACTCGTATATTCTTATTAAAAGGCTTTTAATTCATATTCGTTTTGAGCTAATTTTTACTTTTATTTCCTGGTTCGATAACTAATTTGTATCGTTCGATTGTGCATGAGTTACATACATATCTCACAAATTATTAACGTATAGTAGTGGTAGTGAATGTTCTAGTGATGTAATGTTTGAATAAATAAAGAGACTGTCACATTGTAGAGAACATTGCCGGGACGGGCATGGGGAATGTTCGGTTCGCTAACTGGTGGTTGAATAAAATAGTCGATTAGGGAGCTATGACGGTACAGGGACATTGTAGCAGCTTTGAATATAAAAGTCGTTTCTGACAATTTCACGAACTCAAGAATACATTTTTCACCCGGTCCCTAGGCGAAAATATATGAATTTTTTATAAAGACATTTAAAACTTTAGCTTTGTTAAAATGTTGTTTCATTGGGAACACATTTTGACTGGACACGGCCCACAGAAGATAAAATATTGATTATATTGTTCTTAAGTTCGGACTTGTACTTCCAATGTTGAATGGTTCATTGTTCACTTATTATTATTTATTCCATAATTTCAAATTGGAACCATTAAGATCATATTAAAAAATGCGTATTAAAATTTTATTGTCAATAATTGGAAACATGCATGGAAATTAAGCAAAATAATAAAAAACTACATATTATCCGTCACTTAATAAGTTCGTAGGATGACATATAGATACTGTCATTATTGACATATCTATATGATTTTCAGGAAGTACCAATTTTCAAACGATATGTGTTAAAATTTTATGACAATATGACATTTAGTTTAAAAGTTACAGTAGTTTAAGTCACGCTACTTTTCAATACAATGGAAAAATCTGAATTTCGTGTGTTGATAAAACATTGCTTTTTAATGGGAAAAAATACCGTTCAAGCAAAGCAATGGCTCCATCGAGACAAATAGTAGAGACGTGGTTTGCTAATTTTAAACGCGATCGTACAAACACCGATGATGCTCAACGCTCTGGTCGCCCAAATTCAGCAGTTGTTCCAAAAAACATAAAAAAGTCCACAAAATGGGTTTGGCCGATCATAAATTGAAGTTGCGTGAGATATTTAACACCTTCAAGATATTAGAAGGCAGTGTATTCACCATTTTACATGAACATTTGAGCATGGGATAGCCCTGTTCGAAATGGGTACCGCGTCTTCTCACAAACGATCAAAAACAACAACGCGTTGACGATTCAGAGCGCTGTTTAGAGCTGTCTCAGCGCAATAAAAAGAATTTTTTCGTGCGGTATGTGACAATGGATGAAACATGGATCCATCACTTCACTCCAGCAAAGGATGAAAACCGCCCAAAGCGACAAAAATCACAAATGTCAGCTGGTAAGGTTTTGGCTTCGGTATTTTGGGATGCGCACGGTATTTTATTCATCGATCCCGATCGACGCCAAATATTTCGAATTTTAAATGGCACAAAATTGACCTCTGTGGTGCACTCTCCACGCCAGCAATAAATGCCAGTGGGGTGACGCCTGGTAAACGCCCGCACGGTACAAATATGTCATCATTACCGTCATCTACGTACAAAGCAGATTGGTACACCCAGCAGTGGGTAATATGCCGTAATGATATATTTATTTATTTATTTGATTACCTTGAGAAAGGAAGAACTATCAATAGCGAATATTATACGGCGTTATTGGTGCGTTTGAAGGAAGAAATTGCGAAAAAACAACCCCAAATAAAGAAGAAAAAAGTGTTTTTTTATCAAGATAATGCACCGTGGCACAAGTCGATCGCAAAAATGGCAAAATTGCACGAATTGCACTTTGAATTGCTTCCCCATTCATCGTATTCTCTGGATCTGGCTCCCAGCGACTATTACCTGTTTGCAGACCTAGAAAGAATGCTCAAGGGAAAAAGATTTAGCTCCAATTAAGAAGTAATTGCCGAAACTGAAGGGTATTTTGAGGCTAAAGATAAATCGTTCTACAAAAACGGCATCGAAATGTTAGAGAAGCGTTGGAATGAATGTATCACTCTTGAAGGAGACTATGTTGATGATTAAAGTCGAATTTTGCCTAAAATTTGTTGTTTTATTAGTCATCCTACGAACTTATTGAGTGATGAGTTATTAGAGTCCAAGTTTTGATTGCCACTGGTCGTCTATGTCATTCAAAATATCTTTAATCTTCATAAAAATGAACATGATATTTATCTGGCAAGGTATAATACATTCAAACAAGTATTAGTACATCTGGTTTATAATAATTGTTGCATTATTTTCTTTATTCATTTAGGTGAAGACAGTAGTAAACATTTAGAATATAGTGAATATGTGACGTACTTGTTAAGGGCACTAAGAACTCGAATATTTTAAAACCTATTATTTTTTATGTCTCACTAAAGTATTATGAGCTGTTTATTGCTAGGATACTATACACGATATGAGGGCATAATAGGTCATTATGCCCTCATTATAATCCGATCATCCTTTATGGACTTTAAATTAGAATATGAACGGTATATAAAGAAAATTATTTTCTTTTTAATTATAATTCATTACAATAATAATAAGGATTGATTACAACAATTAATAGATTAATTGATTACAACAATTAATATAATACGAAAATAGCTTTGAAAGAACATAGAAATCATTTTTAATTTAATTATAATACTTAAAATTGATTATAAAAAGGGCTTCAAGAAGCAATTTACTTTCACCACACATGTAAATAGTAAGTAGCTACGTTGAATTGAAGACTGCAAAGTTTCGCATTGATTTTGGACGGTTGACGGATCACTAATTTTTTGGGGACGATATTTATTTACATTTGAATACATTTATGATATTATTTACCATCACATGTGACATCCAAATCAGTATTAACTCTCTAAAATGTAATAATATTCAGAAGTAAGTGCATAAGAAATAAATAACTGGGATCTGTCATGTGAAAACGAACCTCAAAATATAATACTTACATCTTGTACAGACGAGAATGGAATAATTAGGGAAACATTTAAGTGTTTGTTTTCCTCAATGTATGCAGAAGCATTCAAAATAATTTCTTTACACCGTTTCGATAAAATATCTTCCGAAACATCAAATTCACCCATTCCATCATCTCCAACGATATAGAACGTTGATGTTTTAAAAATAAATGGTGATAATAAACAATTAAACAACATCCTTAACAATGCCAAAGCTTAAGCGTTATTGTTATCAAAATTATTATAAATGAAAACTTATTTCATATGTTCTAGTGAGATATAAAATCTTGTATGCACCACGAGCGTTACTAGATGATATTGCCCATCGGACGACATCTATCCCTCTGGCCAGAGGCCCTCGGGCTAGATGTTCGTCGCCCTTCTTGTATTATCATCATCGTAACGCCCTTGGTACATAAAATACTATTAAACTTTGATAATCCTCATTATTGGACAACCGAAAGTATTAGGAAGTTACTTGAAGCACAGAAAACAGCAAAGAAAATTAATTTTAATGATATAAACAAATCTCTTTGCACAAATACAATATTTATGATCTGCCTTTGTAATATTAAAACAAACAAAAATCCAAATTATAATTTAGAGAATTAAAACAATCCATCAAATTTGCATACACATATTGTCATCGAGTTATAAAAATCTCCTCCCATAATTTCCATCCTGCGTTTGTTTATTTATTTGTTTGTTATCCAGGGTTGTAATTACACATTAATGAGTCTTGCATGAGCACGAGCATAAGCAGAGGCGGCCTAGCGAATAGAGAACTCCACACCGTGTAATGTTCTCGGACGTCTATATACCGCGCTAAGCCGAGCCGCACTCGCACTGTATACAAGCAGTATTAATATTATTCGTGGGCGATATTAATTCTTGTAGTTATAATTAATATGAGTGCTTGTGTGACATGTTTGCTGTTTACGAGCCTGCCTACAGTGAATAAAGAACTATACGATCGCCGGGACAGGAGATGTAAACTCTACTTTGGTCCAGAATAAGGTAAAGAGAGAGTTTTATTAATATTTGGTACAGCATTTTTAATTAAACACATATTTTTATCCTTATACAGAGTATATATATATATATATATATATATATATATATATATATATATATATATATATATATATATATATATATATATATATAATTTTAAAATTTATTTCACGAAAATATTTCACATTAGAAAATAACATAATATAATCTTATTCATCAAATAATTTATAAAGCTTTTGAAAGCAAGCCAATAATTTCTGATTTATTCAGTTTACACCGTAACCCAACAACCCTAACAACCATGGAAGTTAATAGGGAAAGGAAGGTGAGAAGTAAAGAGTGTTTTTCGCTACGCTATCATAGTGTAATTAGTGTATGTAGTCTTGGGATCCCACCCCAGTTCAGTTACTCCCTAGACCAGGGGTCGCCAACTCGTCGATCGAGAGCTACCGGTAGCTCGCGTGGATACTTCCGGTAGCTCACACAGGTATATCTCAAAAGAACTAAAAATGATAGAATTTTCCGTAATTTTTTTCATCGATCACTTCAGTATCTCAGGAGTGAGAATTATTTGTTGTAATGTTTTATATATTTATTGCGTATTTTTAATTATTTTATGTATATAGTATACGGTTTGGAAATGAATAACAATAATTTTTCGTTACACAATTGACAAGCATTTCTCGCTATAAAAATAAATCTATAATACTACCGATACTACATTTTCCTACTAATATATACATCTTGCGCGATACCAAGCACTTTTCTATTCTTTAAGAAAAGATATTTCAAAATCCGTTGCAACACTATGACAGTAAAAATCACGTACAAATAATTTCTAACTTGAAGAATGCCTTTAAATCTCGTTTGAAGATTTCAACGAAATCGCACTAGTGGCATAATTTGTTACTTTACTCTTCATGGAAATTAATATTGAGCAATTTTCTATTTGTGTTAAGCAGCGAAAACAGTGCTGCAACTGAAATGGAAGTTGTTACGCTTCAAAATGATTTAGCTTTAAAATCGTTGGTGTCAAATAGAAAATTTATCTGGCCTTTAGTAAGTGAAGAAAAATATTCAGTTTTAGTTAGGGTTGCCTTAAAAGTAAAAGCGTTATTCAGTTCGACCTATTTGTGTGAATCTTCTTTACCTAACATGAAAATGATAAGGAACAAATACCGCAACCGACTTACAGTTGAATATTTGGAAAATTGTATTCGGATGACTGTAACCAACTATACTGCGAGTATTAAAAAAAATATCAGGCTTCACATTAAAATGTTATTTTTTTTACATATGTTATTTTTTAAAGTATCATTTCCAGTTGATCGTTTATAAACAAAATCAAATTTGTTGTTCCAATAAATAGAAAACCAAATGTTAGATTATATTTTATTATGTTTTCCCTAGAAAATCTGTTAAGAACTCCAAATTAAGTACCACTTCCGGTTTATCATATAGGTATCGTCAAAATCTAATGTTGTTTCAAATTATACACGAATTTTAAATACCAAATTCTATAAGTTTTGTACTTCCGGTTTATCAATTTTAGAACATCTAGTATGTTGTTCTCATTAATATAAAAGTCTTAAATATCAAATTTGATAAGTTTTGGATTGTATCAATTTATTTTTCACAAAAACCTGTTCAGAGCTTCAAATAAAGTATCACTTCGGTTTCTATTTTAGCCAAAATCTAATATATTGCTTCCCTTTATATAAACGTCTTAAATACTAAATTTGACAACTTTTTTAATATATAATATATTTTTCACGAAAATCTGTTCAGAGCTTCAAGTAAAGTGTCACTTCTGGTTTATTATTTTTAGCCAAAATCTAATATGTTGTTCCTCATGATTTAAAAGTCTTAAATACCAAAATTGAAAAGTTTTGGATTATATTTTAATATAATTTTTCGTTAAAAACTGATATGGTCTTCAAGTAAAGAGTCAGTTCCAGTTATCCAGTTTTATTCAAAATCTAATCAACTCTTTATATGAATGCAGAAAGCTTAAATATGGAAAATAGAAATATTTGGAAGTTTGTTATGAGTTATCGTGGACGACAAAATCGTCACACACACACAATCATCGTAAAAATAGTAATTCGTGCTTATTCACTGAAAACTCGCCGTCGAATTTTTGGACCGATAACATTACCTCCCTTACCTACGGTATGATGGGATATAAAAGGAGAGAGATAAATAAACAAAATCTTATATTTAATACCATGTGATCACTATCAAATAAACATGTTAATTTAATGTAGATTCATATCTAGTATGCTAAAATTAAATAAATACGATATACGAGTATAACGGTCCGAATTTTGTGGGTGCGAGGAATATAGTCCTATCTATATACGTTACAGTTTAGCACTTAGGATTATAATGCATGGCATGATTCATCTATAAGTCGTAGATTCATCATTTCAAAGACCAAGCAGCACAATTTGCAATGGCAGAAGTAGTACAAGAGTGGTTGCACACAACACCAAAAGTTTATTTCGCGGCAGAATTTAAAAGTTCAGGTGGACAGACTGCATAAAATCAGAAGATCATGCAGAAAAAAAGACATTAATTTCAAACTTGTTTATACAATAAATAAGGTTAATAATCTTTTAGTTTAAAAACCAAGTATCTTCCTTATTTCTTAAGAACAAAATTCTGCTCTGGGAGGAGATGGGGTTCGTATATACGCAACTGAACTACATGCATTCCTCCACCCACGGCGGTGCTCTCTTGTTTTGCAAGTTTAATAAGAGAGGTCGGTAAGATACGCCGGCAGAATTTTTTCAGAGCCGAGAAGGAAAAATAAACATTGTGTATTCAGGACAACGCGAGGGACATAACGAATTTATTTTACCGAGGTCCCACTGCAGATTTCTTATAGGTGCGTTTAGTTTTTGTCCTCGGATTCCAGACACTAATTACACCGCATTATGGAAATTTATTTCTCTGCAACCAGATCCCTATCGAATTAGAACGAGCAGATAATAACAATATGAGGCAGATAATTAAAGAGAATAATGTATAATTGTTGGTGTTATTTTCAGTAATAGCAGTATATTTTCGCTACAGAGAGAATTTATTTAGATTATATACAAGGTTTTCATTTTATGAAAATATATCAGCACATTTTTTTATACAAACAGTGTATTTTTAAACTTAATTATCAAATAAGGTATTAACAATTACTTAAAATCTCAATTTTACATAGTGCATTTATTCTTATAAAATCGACGTTTCGATATACACTTACAAGTATATATTTATCAGAGTACGGTAAGGCTCGGGCCACACTATGCGTTTTGGCGGGACCGGTTAAACGGGATGAATCATACAGTGTCCACATATATCCCGCAAAACAGGACAGCAGCAATTACAACTCGATTCTATTAAAAAAAAAATCTGATGTGGACACCACACGACTTCCTTGTACGCAAGACCAATATGAAGATGAAGTATAGACCCAATTATAAAATTGCACGTGTTTGACATAATTTGACATGAACATCTATTTTTTTTTTTTTTTGTTATTTTTTGTCCTAATCCATAGTAAGCTTCATTACAAAAACCAAAAAGTATCTAAGTTTTAAATTTACATATCTCGCTTATACAAAGGGCTAATTTAATAATACTTGATGTGCTAGACGCAGAATTTAATTCTCTAAAACTCTTATTTGAAGCATTTATTTCTAAAATCAAAATGAAACCATTTTATTCAAGAAAAACTGTTAACAACTTCAGGTAATATATCACTTCCGGTTAGCCTGTTTTAACTAAAATCTGCTATGTTATTCCATTTGATATAAAAGTCTTATATACCAAATTTGAAACGTTTTGGATTATATTTTAATATAGTTTTTCATTAAAATCTATTATGGGCTTCAAATAAAGTACCATTTCTGGAAATTATGTAATGACCAAAAAGGGAGGTGCACAACTAGATGCTATAGAAGTCCTAAATACAAAATTTCAACTTTCTACGGCTTACCGTTTTTGAGTTATGCGAGATACATACGCACGTACGTACGTACGTACGTACGTACGTACGTACGTACGTACAGACGTCACGACGAAATTAGTCAGAATGGATTCAGGGATGGTCAAAATGGATATTTCCGTTGAAATCTCAAAACCGAAATTTTTCGCGATTACAATACTTCCTTTACTTCGTACAAGGAAGTAAAAACAAGCGAAATATTTTAAATCAAGTAGTTGGTAGTCTGTGACAGAGACAAATAAGTACATAAATAAATAAGTTAATAATGGTCCGTATAGGATTTGTGTGCGCATGTCATTTTGACAAGGACAATGTTAGGTTGACAAGACCAATGTTTTGATTTATTTTGATTTTTAACTGCTAAAATGTTATTATTTTTAATTTCATATGTTTTACTGCTTAAAAATTGTAAAATAATATTAATGCAGTTCAAAATCAAAGTAAATCAAAACATTGGCATTGTTAACGTGACATTGTTGTTGTCAAAATGGCATGCGCACACAAATCAGCTGATTCCAAGCACGTCAAGGTCGCTCGAGTCACGTGTCTGCTCGCGCCCTATAGGTAGATATGATTTCAAATATTAAACTTATTTGCGAAATTGAAGCTGCTGGTTTGCTTCGCGAGCCGGTAAAACGCCAATATTGGGTTCATCCATTCAATTCTGAATGAGAACGAAGTGAAAGATTTCCATTTTTTTTCAGAAATATACGAAAATATAATGATAATTTTTTTAAGTACTATCGTATGTCATTACTACCCTTTTCCCATAAGGCGGGGTACCCTTCAACATACTGAATAAATTTATCTGTGTCAAACATATTATTTATCATAGATATTTATTGACAATGACAAATACACACTTGATATTCCGAATTCCTCTCATTTTTATCTTATGTTGTATAAATATCAACTGCGGCTGTGGTAAAAACCGGACAAATGTGAACGCTCGCATTATCTTCAATGAGTTGTAGTTGACATGCGGCAAATTTACCGTCCGGTCAAACCGCAACATGCTTAGGTAGTATCCGGTAACCGGACCGCAACCGCATACGTGTGGACGCCTTCATTTAAAACTATAAGTTGTTGTTTTCCCGTTAAACCGGTCCCGCCAAAACGCATAGTGTGGCCCAAGCCTAAGATCTTACAGATTCATAAACATAATTTCATGTATATATATATATATATATATATATATATATATATATATATATATATATATATATATATATATATATATATATATACATATATATTTCTTTAAACATTCAGTTTTATAACTGAACATCGTGAAACTGAATTATTAAACAAATGTGTGTATCTGAATTTATGCTTATCGAAATGTAGGTATTAATTTAATAAACGTTGTATGACATATTTCGAGTAACTCATAATTTACATCACATTCGAGAAATTTACCCCTAATAAATGATCAAATATACACAACCAAAAATATAGACCCGATTTCGTCTCGTACAGGAGTACCAACCTCACCTTACAAAGGTAGGTGTATAGGTATTCCAAAAAATTCTCACTGCTTGGATATGAAAAGTACTGGATATTGGTTTGTATCAGTTTATGGCATTTTTTTCTTATTCACTTTTGATTGGCGACTTTCAAATTTTTATCATTGTTATATTTCGATTTATGATGACAATATAATATACATACAAATTTTTGTGACACGCTGAATATATATTTTGGTCTCTAATTAGAAAAAATACAGTGTGGGATTAAAATATGGAATATTAAAAAAAAAACAATGGATTCAACCGTTTTTTTTAAAAAACGCTAAAACACGTCGATTTTAGTTTTAAAAAATATACATTAATATGTGCGAGTGCGATTCACCTTCCGACTTTCGCAATATAGATTTTTATATAGTACCTATTTTAGATAAGAATAGACTTAGGATTAAGATAGGGCTTACGATTCCAGCTATCTGATTGCTCTAAACGCAAACCAAGTTTACAATAACAATATATAGCAGGTATATTATAATCTATTTAACAACTTTAAGTAACTGGTTATTTACTAAATAAGTAAAAATGATCAAATTTTGATGTTTCGAGCTGTCAAGTATGTCATATACTGAACAAAACTAATTCATAAGTTTTATGTGTGTAAAACAGGCTGGCGCAGTAGCGCCACCAAGTCTATTCTTATCTACAATACAGTTTAGTAGTGGAATCCGATAGTGATTTTTCTTCCTTTTATGATCATGTAAATAAATCATAGGTTGCGTTATAAAATTTTTGAGAAAAATCGAGCTGAAAATTTAATAATAATGAATAATCATAGACCTAGATTTCATTTTTCTGTTTAGAATTTTTCCTTGATAATTTTTTAAAATCTTTTAACATTTAATGTTAGTATTATGGTACTTATAACTTATAAAACATGATAAACGAAATCTTCTAAACTGAAAAATGAAATCTAGGAATCTTGATTATTCATTATTATTAAATTTTCAGCTCGATTTTTCTCAGATGGGGTCTCGTGGCCGCGTGCCTCAGTGTCTGGTCGCGAATCTGGGAAGCCGGGTTCGATCCCGACCGACGCCAAATATTTTGAATTTTAAATGGCACAAAATTGACCCCTGTGGTGCACTCTCCACGCCAGCAATGAGTGCCCGTTAAGTGACGCCTGGTAAACGCCCGCACGGTACAAATATGTCATCATCATTACTGATATCTGAGTACAAAGCAGATTGGCACACCCAGCAATGGGTAATATGCCGTGATGATATATTTATTTATTTATTTTTCTCAGAATTTTTGTTATGCAACCTTATGATTTATTTGTATGATCATAAAGTGTAGAAAAATCACTATCGGATTCCGCTACTAAAAATCTATATTGCCATTTAAATTTTTTAATGACGATGTTATAACTTAAAAACAAATGTAAGTTGGAAGGTGAATCGCACATATTAATATGTATTTTTAAAAACAAAAATCGACGTGTTTTAGCGTTTTTTTAAATTCGTTGAGTTCGCTGTTTTTTTTAATATTCCATACTTTAATCTCACACTCTACATATAATTATGAAACTAGGTATATTTGCATCTGTAGTAAATTTTTCATCCCTTGAATGATTTCAAAAAAGTGGTGAGGATTTAATATTGGAAATTTCTACTAGGTAACGTTTAATGATTTTTTTTTTGACTTCACAACAAAATTGTTCCTATTTTAAAAGAAAAATAAGGTGCTCATAAACATAAAGTTTAATCATCAATTTTAGAAACGCCCTCCTTGTACATTTACTTAATTAAAGCACATTATATAGGATACTGCATATTATTCAGTTATGCGTGACTTTCTTTATAAAATTCGGCAACTCATGAGATTGCATTTCTCCTGTTCATCCGATCTACAATTAGCAATCTTTTCGTTCAAGCATGCTTCCCATTTCTGCTGATTTCACACGTTGACCAATTTAAATATAGCACAATTGATCTCGCTTTCTGTTATCCTCGTCATTACATCCACACATCTGTCAGGGACAGTTGTAGATATCCTCGAGCGA
Organism: Harpalus rubripes; assembly: GCA_963082715.1. NCBI lineage: Eukaryota > Metazoa > Arthropoda > Insecta > Coleoptera > Carabidae > Harpalus > Harpalus rubripes. The sequence continues at coordinate 12,256,471 of OY720454.1, forward strand.
TACGTCTTATTTCTTCTGGCCGGCGAGTTATTTTGTCAGCGAACCCAACTCAGCGCCGAATGATTGCCGATGACGTTTTGACGTAAACGCTGATCGCTGCAATTTGTACACCACCCCGCCAATGAACTTGTCAATTGTTTCTGTCCATGGCGACTCTATCTCAAATTACTTCGGCCCGATCTTATCGCGCTAACTTCATGTTCGTGTTTGGATTTCTTGCCGATACCAGACTTTATTACGTCGTGTGGTGATTTTCATCAATTTATCTTCTGATCACTTACGAGTAATGAAAATTTTATCTGTCTTCAGGATAATGATCTGATGGTACTCGTAAAATGTTTTATGAGATTTCATTGGTTACTTTCTGATGACGTGGGATAATATTCACTGTCATGTGATAATAAACATACACACGCGAATGGTACATGTTTCTCATTTTTATGAATGTTATTACTGTGAATATTGAATGTATAATTGTGATTATTTTTACCCGGACATGGTTTGTTATGTTCGAGTACAACCATATAAGATGGATGAAACATTTGTGCCTTTATATTATTGAAAAGAAATATAAAAATCTGATGTGGCCAACACAATACCTCCCGCCATTTACCGCCCGAGTCACAAAAAAGATATGGCTAATCCTAATTTTGGATTAGCGAATTTTACTCTAATTTTGGCAGTTTATTTCTTAAAATATAGTCTAAACTAATTCAAGTATACCTTTTTTGATAATAAAATGATGATTAAATTGTATATACCGGGATAGAATAGAATTCACTAATCCAAAAATGAGAATTAGCTTAAACTTTTTTGAGAATCGTTAATTTTTATTAATCTAAATGCATATCTACTTATTTACTTATGCTGAAAACTGTATTTATTTTCTTTCATATTGTTCTATTTACTTTTTCTTTTTAAAACGTTACTATTATTAATTTGAAATGATTAGTTCTTTGATAGTTACATTTATCTACATACATTTGAATATCTGCGTAACGAAGGAGTATTGTTTGTTTAAAGCGAAGGCTCCGGGATTTAAATTATAAATTTTATAATTTTATCCATAATATATGTAGAAAAAGTATTAATGCAAATCTGTAGAAAATTTAATAATCTTTAATAAAAACAACATTTACAGGTATTTTTCGAAGAAAAACTATTTTGAGCTTCAAGTAAAGTACTATTTCCTTTTATCCGATTTACACCAAAATCTAATGGGCTCTTTCTATAATAGAAAAAGTTCGAAATACAAGGTTTCAAAATTTTGAGTTAGAGTGGAGGATCTACACATACATATAAACGCGCACGGGCACGCGCACACTCGCACGCACATACACACACACACACACACACACACACACACACACACACACACACACACATACCATCGTAAAAATTGTAAAAACGTGTTGTGGGGACCCTAATTCGTGCTTATTTACTGAAAACTCACCTTCGAATTTTTGGCACGATCACATTACCTCCCTTACCTAAGGTATGACGGGAGGTAAAAATACTTTAATGTATTGGTAATCTGACTCACAGAACTCAATTTGACGAAATTCCGGTATACTATGTAATGTAAATAGATACGTTATCTATGTATGTTCGGGTGGTAACATGCATTTTGCGTCAAAATGATTAATAATTTTTTAGGCTGTATTTGTAAAAAATGTTACATTTTCGATTGTAATTTGTTTTAAAAATACTTTAATGTAACGGTAACATAACGCACAGAACTCAATTTGACGAAACACGGGTGGCTACATTCAACCATAATATTTTTCAAAAAAATATCCAACATCATTATAAATATTGCTTTCCGCGCACTAATTTTTGTGGAATTTATGTTTTTAATGGTTTTGCAACAATATATAACCATCAAGATCCCGACCGACACCAAATGTTTCGAATTTTAAATGGTACTAAATTGACCCCTATGGTGCACTCTTCACGCCAACAATGAGGTGACGCCTGGTACCGCCCGCACGGTACAAATATGTCATCATAATTACCGATATCGGTGTACAAAGCAGATTGGCACACCCAGCAATGGGTAATATGCCGTGATGATATATTTATATTTATTTATTGCAAGATAAAATTCCTTAGAGTGGGTATTCTAGATTTTAGCCTTTATTTGAAATAATATCTAGTTTTTTCTGAATTTATAAATATAATTCAACTCCATTCAAAACATACCATCTTCTTTACTACTTTTGGACTACCTTTGCTCTTTCTAGTGCGGTCTAAAATCTTACGTTTTCTTCGTGTTGTTTGGTCGTTAGGTAGAGCAGCAGGAGGCATCGACTAGACTTCGCCGACACGAGCGCTGCTGGTCATCTTTATTCCCTGCCTGGCTTCGCGTATTGTTTATATCACTTTCATGCTTGTTCATTATGCATTACATACTATTAAACCTATGTAAATGATCCTGTTTCTCCTACGGGTTTTTTGTTCGCTATTAGACCAAGCGGGAGATGGACTAATGGGGATTAATTAAATCAAATATTTGTGGAGTTGTAGAGATGTAAGCAACGGGAAGAATGTGAAATAGAAAAACTGGAATACGATGAATTCATTATTAATAGAAAAAGAAATGTCTATTTAAAAATATAACTTATGAAAGTAACAAGTTCAGTAAAATTAATAAATTATGTGCTATCAATATGCATAGAATTTTTTAATAGAAATTAAATTGAATTAGGTTTATAAATAAAATATTTTATAGGTTTAAAGGTGCATTCACAAATAAAAATTAGGTTTATGGATTTTGTTTAGGTTTAAGGAAGTCATTCACAAATGTAAGTTTAAATAAACTGAAAATTAGTTTTGATATGTACAGACATCTGTATTAGGGGCATATTCTGTAACTCAGTGGTCAATTTTTAACCACTGGTTAAATTTATTAACAAATGAAGTATTTTGACGTAAGAAAAAAAGGGATTTTTAATTTTCAAATCAATATATATATATATATATATATATATATATATATATATATATATATATATATATATATATATATATATATATATTGGATAGAAAATTTAAACAGTGGTTAAAAATTAACCACCGAGTTACAGAATAGGGACCTTAATGCTTCGAAAACAAGATTAAAATATCGGTAGAGCATTACTCAACAAGACACCTGTGTGCCGTGAAATTGTCATTCGCTTGGTAGTATTGGTTATATTTCAGAAATTAAATTATGACAGTCTCCATGTTCTTCTCGCATTTGTTTAAAAAGCCGAATCCACCACGTGGGTACTAAATAAAGACGGGTGTATATATCTATATCAGACTCGTTCTCATTGGTGAAGTTTGTGACTTCAAACTAAATCGTAAACTTAAAGTTTGGACATTGCAATGTTTAGCTTTATGATTTAGATTTAGAGACGCTAAATTCTGAAGTGTGAATGGAGTCATTACATAATACGCGGCCAAAGTCTTTAAATCTAAAGTATAAACCATAAATCTAAAACTAATTTTCATTTGTGAATGCACCTTAATGAAACCAAATTTAGTAAATTATAATATTATTTATTTTAGAAGTTCATTTTGTTGACGAATGTGGGATTAGGAAGCATGTTACTGAAAGAGAAATAGAAATGCCTTTTTCTTTTATTTTTTCAAATAGTGCATTTCAAATGGTGTTTAAAATGAACTTGGGTAATTAGAACCATCGGTTGCACAATGCACTCAGCTACGACAACGAGATCTTAAATATTTATAATCACATTACGGATTATTGAAAAATATTGAGAATAATAACAGAAGTTGAAAGAAAAAGAAGCAAGAAAAATATTAAAATATAATGCAATAAAACTCTTTTAACTAATCTTTTACTAAAAAATTAATGGAAACTGTTTACATATAATTTTCAAAACAAGTCTGCAAAGCCTACAGATTGATTTAAAAACAGTTTCGGCTCATGTAAGTAACGGTGACAGATCCTTTTACTCCATATACTCTTTCTTGCCATTATTCCAATTTTTGTATCGAACTGAAGGCTTTTTTGATACGCAAAAGTGCTTATTTCAATAGCTGCAAGATAATTTCATCTGTAAGTTTTCAGCGTGAATAATAAACTTAAGTTTTAATTGATATTGTATGGTGTTAATAAAGAGTGCTATTAATTTTGTCCAGACATCTAAACCGACATTTAGTGTAAAATAAAATATCATTTATCATGTTAATTAGTTTAATTAGTTATTGATTTCCAAAGTCAGATTTTTATTGTAAATGATGGTTTAATTATTTTAATTTATAAATGGTTTTTATAACATATATAATATGTAGGTATAAATAAAATAAAATAAAATAATTTAATGTTAAAAGCAAATAATACACAATAATAAATTGGATTTAGAATAAAATAATATAGATTAAAAATATAATTAATTAAAATAGCAACAAATATTGTATTTCAAACAGAATCAATTAATTAAATTTATATACTGATATACGAGTATTTTAGTGAAGAAACATCATATACATGAATAATGATAGAAGTTTGAAGAATGTAGTTTCGTTTAAGATTACAAACATTAATCAAAAAGTGTAATAATGTCTTGGAAGTTAGTAACTTTCTACAATTTACAGGTCTCTTGATGGACTACCACTGAAATGTAAGAAAAAGTTGTAAATTAAGGAATTATGAAATATGTTTCAACCAAGATAAGATAATGTACATGCCGTAAATCGCAAAGTGGCCCATAGGCGTTTAACATGGGAGATCATATTTTCTTTACGCAAATGTTACGAAATTATTTTATGCAAAAATACTTTAAACAAAAGACATAGAGATGTTAATTCTGCATTTAAATTATGTAAAATAATTATTATAACGATTCATGTAAGCAAAAAAAATTAATAGTAAATAATGTTAGTATTTTTGTGAGCTTTTAGTCTAGAACAGAGGTGTCCTCGTAACAATGCAGCCCGATAGCGTTGTAAAATTCTCACATTAATATATCACTTTTAGCACAGACAAACTTAACCAGGACCTGAAGCCAGCCGACGCATAGCGTCCAGTTAATTAGTTATCACGATCGTGGTAGTTGGCGTTACTGCAGTAACTATAGATTACACTATAGATTCGCACAATTCAATCACAGACGTGAAATAACACCGGCTTTATTTACTCGTAAACTTTAACTGTGCAAATGTAATCTCAGTAACGCCATCTACCACAATTCAAAATTTCCGAAACAATTAACAAATTTTTGACATATTTGCAACTCCATTTTCAGTCGACATAAATACAGTACCAGCAATTTTCAAATGGAAGTCATAGAATTGCAATCAGATATTCAACTCAAAAAGAAATTTGCATATGTTTCTTTGTTAGTCTTAAAAAAATGTATCTTTCGAGAGAAAAATATCCTTCGCTTCACGACCACGCCTTATTTATGTCCTCGCTTTTTGGTAGCACATGTTGGATTGCAACTTCTTCTTAGAACCAAACATTGACGCTTTGGTTTTACAAAAGCAATGCAAGTATCGCATTAGTATTTTTTGTTTGCTTGTTTATTTTATATTTATATTAAGATATTATATTAAAAAGAAATAAAAGAAATTTCGTTACTCATAATTAATTACATTAAAAAAAATTACCCGTGGGTATTGAAGCCATCACTAAAATATTGTAACGCGAGAGTACCTACATGACCGACGTGAGCCGGCGGTTAGGTAAATACAGGGAGATAAGCGTAATTACCCGCGTATTGTTATATAGTTCGGGACGTCACGAGAATATCCCAGAAGGTGATAAGAGCAACTATATAAGTGACGTACGTGTGTGCGAATTTAGTCATTGACATAGAATGTTAGTCCGTCTGAAGTACATTTACATAGACAGTAAGAAGTAAGTTTGAGAAGCACAGCAGCATCGTGGTGAGGGTATGCAGTTTGGTGTCGAGTGAAATACTCGGGAAGCTACTGGTATACTGGGATAGCTGTGAAAGTGAATACTCGGTAGTTTTGAAGAGTATTGGGAAGCTAGGTATACTCGGCATTGGTGTTGAAAAGCTGTGGCATACGGACAGTTGGTGATACTGAGGCTGTGGACAGTTACATAAATAGACAGACAGTGAGGTGAAAGATGTGAATTCTGTCCGAACAGTTGAATATACAAACGCTGTTGTCAGTTGAGTATATAGACGCTGTGGAGATCAGTAGGTCGGACAGTTGAATATGAAGTGGCATAAATATTGGAAATAAATAATCAGTAATATCAGGGAATATAAATAGTCGTGTTAATTATGTAATCAATAAATAGTGTTATCTAGTTAAATATAGTTTTAGTCTTAATTAGTTTTTAATATTTGTTTAATATTAGTAATCATTATTGTTATTATCTCTTAAATATTTATTTATCGTTTTAATAAACATTTATTTTAATTAATAATAGTTGTCTAATATTTACACTTCACCCAAATAAATAAAAACGTTATAAAATACATAATAGTTATATATGTATCAAGGTATTGAAGTTCTACTTTTTATCACGAATATGGAATTTAGTTACCGAGGCCGTAGACTCGAGGAAAGTAAACCATATGAGTGATAAAAAGGAACTAAATTTTATCTGAAATGGAAAATTGGTGAAAATTAAAGGAATTTTTAAAGGATATGATGACAAATCTGTCAGTTGCTATCAGTCAAACAAACGAACTTACATTCTGTGCTGCGAAGCTGCGGACATTGAAATTTCGCAAAGAACAGTTAAAATTGTGTTATCTCAAACTTTTTCATCGGATTGGGCTATCACTCACTATATACCAAAAGTTTTGTTGAAAACGGATGTTAAAATATAAATTTTATTTTAAAAATTATATGTTCTTTAGTAAATTAAGAAAGAACATTTTCTGTGACATCATTATTTTCAACTGGGGAAAGGGAAGCATATTTAAGAATGTTACCTATAGATGATTTACGAGTGCGAGTTTTAATTTGAATTTCACATTAGTTAATTTTCTCTCTCGTTTATTATTTGCTTTTACGTGGTTTCTGTTTCTTTTTATTACGTATTTCGATTTGTTAAGTAGCATTTTGAAGCGTTTTAACTTAGCTTATACTCGTACTGGGTTAAAACGACAAACTAAAATATTAACCTCCACACCATTGTTTAAACGTCATATAGGTTATCTATCATGTTTAAATTATCTGCACACGCCGTTGCTATGGGACGTACCGATACTATGGCTTTACGGCTATTCATTGGTGCGGGGTAATGTACGTCATACATGGCGGTAATTTAAAAATTCAAATATCGTTAATTTTTTTGTGGGCAATTAATGAAAATTTTGTCAAAAGAAAAAATACGGGTAGCAAGGTTTTATCGTCTCTTCGAAAATATTTTTAAAAAATGTCACGCAAGTAGCCCATTATTTAATTCGTTCTTCTTACACATATATTTTGTCATTTTACGTACAAATTTACTAGATCGTTCTCCGAACCAAATTATCATAAGGTTGGCAAAACTGCATTTACATGATATCGTCGTATAATGAATTACTTTAGTGACGAGTTCTGAACTTTTAATATTTAATTTTTGTACACTTTAGTGATGAATTTAAATAAAAATAATTAAGACAACTGGCAAAGAGTAAACTTTTTTAACAATACATATAATTATTATTGTAAAAATCAAAAACATTATCTCCTTTCTAGAGAAACAAATTGCAGAGTTGCAGGTTGAGTAATATAGTTTATTTGTTATTTGTTTAGGCTGATCGGTATGCATTCGCATTGTCAAATATTTCTGAGTTAATTGTCGGGCGCGCGAGAGCATTGTGTGTGTAAACACTGCGAGCAGCAGGGGTCCGTCAAATTGCCGCACATTATCGTAAATATACGACATATCCCCCAGACAAATTTATACAACTTCTGAGCTGATCTCATATTAATGCTGCAAGTGTGGGATGCAAGGTGAAGTGCACAGGCACGTACTTACCAACATTTTAAATATGAAGTAAAGCGGAAAATTGAAAATATATTGATTATATTTAGTTTCATTATATTATAATTTTCAAAAATCATTGATTCAAGTATATAAGTAATAGGTAACGTCTAAAAATATGGGAACGTCTTAACAGTGGCGTAGCTAGGATTTTTCAAATGGGGGGGATATGATGTCACAAAAATTTATGGCGTAACTAGGGGGGGGGTTGTATACGAAATAACTTCTCATACATTATCCCACTTATGTGTTATATTATTTAAAAAAGCAGGTACAAACTCACTGTTACAAAATTAAAATATATATTCTACACCTTGTTCCATTTAAGCCATTCAGTATTGCAGAGCATAGGGAATAGTTTTGACCTCTCTGATTGGCAGAAATTGGCGACAAGAGACAAGTTTACCCAATGTAATTTCGGCTACTTCAAGTTTGCGCTGTTGCCAGCTCCATCTACTGAATGGCTTAAATGGAACAGAGTATACTTAGTACTTATCTATTATATTATAAAAAAAATCAGGTACAAACTCATTGATATAAAATTAAAATAATTATTTGGCCATTCAATTCTATATATCAAAATTTAATCTTTTCTTTTGTGTCAATTCCTGCAATATTTCTTTCCTACAAATTCCGATATCTCTGTAGATGTTAAGTAAGGCTAATCCATCTAGACTGTTTTCTGACATTGTATTTCTCAAATATGAGTTTACTCTTCTTGTGCCGAAATTGACCTTTCGGCTGCACATGTTGTTACTTGAAAAGTTGCTAATATCTTACCTAATTAAATTATATACATTTGGAAATATTAATATTTTTATTGGGGAGGGTTTAAACCCGAACCCCCCCCTCTTGGGTACGCCACTGCGTCGTAATGATTTGTAAAAATCATTGCGGTTATATAATATGAATATTATAAAACACACTGATACTGACTAAAACTGAAATAGATAAGAAATATTCGTTTTCCGGGAATGGACTGTGTCATATTTTGAGTCAGAGCTCAACGTTTCGCCCGCAGTCATATGGGGCATCTTCAGGAGCAAGGGGGATAGTACTGTCTTAAACACGGTTACCCGACGTGTCAACCACGCTAGAGGCCGAGTTTAAGCAACAAGGAGGGAGACTCAGTTTACAAGGTTACCCGACGTGTAAACCACGCTAGAGGCCAAATAAACCAAGTTATTATTTCAATGTTAAAAATAAAAGAATATATTCTTTCGAAATTATAAAAAGAAAAATAATTAAAAATATGAGAATTGCACCAAGAAAATAAATTCCTTACAATAGTCATGTAAAAATTTATGTTTTGAGCGGAGATTGGCGTCTATCTACGCGTCGTCTTTAATTGTCTACGCCACTACGTCTACGTGTCGACAATGCGTAGACAATAAATTTATACGTAAACAATGATTGGACATGGACAGTGAAGTATGGTTATGTTCGATTCTGTTTTACCAAATTAGGGATTAAACCAAAAAAACTAGAGATATTTACACCATTTTAGGGATTTGGGGATTTTATGTTTTCGTGGTTATGTTTTCAAGTTTCATTTCACATTAAATATCACACGAATCGCATTCCTCAAGCTTTTTAAAATTAATGTACAATATTTTATGGTAAATAAATTCAAAAATACATCTACGTCATTGTCGACATGTAAACTATTACATTGTCGACGTGAAGTAGTGTACACACCCATCCATGGTTTTGAGAGATTGACTTAAAACTTGCGACTAAGAAAAGTTAGTGTTTCTTTGAACACTATCAGTAGGTGCACCTACACATATTTTTTGACGGTACTGCATCTTAATAGATTATTATACGCAAAGGCTCGATTTCATGAGCGACCATTTGAAAAATATAATAAAAGATATTTGAATTCATATTAAAATATATTTATTACGCACTTTTAATCTATCGTGTAGAAAGCTTAAAACATTTGTTCGCATGGGTCTAGCGACATACAACATACAACAAACTAACAAATGAAATATTTTCCTTCGTTTACAGAGTAATAATATTAACCTTAAAATTTAACATACACTCATGTTTGAATATTATAAGAATTAAATGTAATGTAATGTGTGAGTACCGTAGCTGCGCTGAGCTAGCGTCTAAGTATGACCATGACGTAATAACGCGAGCAGCCGAGCGAAGTAAACAAACGAGTCGCGACGTGTTTAATTAATACCAGTCGTCTGAACCTTTTGTGTTCGTTGTTGTTATGGGGTCGAATATTCTAGTGCTCTCTAGAAGGTAATGGCAGCTATATAAAAGGGACGCAGCTCTTCCAGTTAGTTAGTTACATACATAGATACATAGTCAGCTGAGTTGAGTTCCATTATTCAAAACGGACAGACAGTTCCGTTAGTGAAGTTCGACAGTTAGTTCAGTTAAGTCCCTGATCACATAACATTAGTTATATGATCGGGGGTTGAGTATACAGAGGCTGTGGAGTTCTGATAGTTGTGGAAGTTAGTGAGTTTAGGCCCGGTTTTTTCACCTCTAGTTAAAGTGTCAGTTATCTTAACTGCCACATAAAATAAAAATATCTCATCAATATTACGGCGTAAATTGACAAAATTATATAAACGTTAATTATATGATGCGATATTTTTCTTTTATCTGGCAGGTAAGTTAAGTGGCACTTTATCAAGAGGTGAAAAAAACAGGGCTTAGTAGAATAGCAGTATCGTTGTAACCGTAAGCACTATAGTGTCTAGTGGAGTACTCGAGAAGTTACTGGTATATTGGGATAGCTGTGGAAATGAATACTCGGTAGTGTTGACGAATATTGGTAAGCTATAGCAAACGAGGATAGTAACAGCGAGGTGGAGTGGATAATCGGCATTGGTGTGATATAAATAATAATATAAATAAATAGTGACATAAATAAAGTGATATAAATATCGCGTAAATAGTCTACAAGAGTGCAACAGACCGGTAGTCTAAGATTGAGTTGAACAGTTAGATAAATAAAAGTACGAGAGTACAGTAAAATAAATAGCATGAAAATAAAAAAAATCATCTTAATTGTTAAAATAAATAAATAAATAATCTTAGTGTGTAAGTAATTAATTATATTCTTAGTCTTAAATTAGTATCTAATATGTATGTATTTTAATTAATAATAATTCTTTGATTTTTACTCTTCGCCCAAATAAATAAAAACGTTACAGTAATATAGTCAATAACGAAAGAATTTTGTTGATAATAACACAATAATAAACTTCCACCAGTCTTCTTAACTTTTAAATTCCCAAAAGCACAAGATTTAACTTTAATTCAAGAATTGTGATTTCAAATTATTAAGGAGTAAAAAGAATAGCATAATTATTTACTGCGAGCAAAACTAGATATAATATTTGGAATTTAATAATAATAATTACTTGTATCAGTGTACCATATTCTCATTTATGGGTAATTCGTTTCACGCGATTTAAAATTTGTGCAGCAAATAAAGGAAAATAAAAAAGTGATTAATGACATTTCAAAAATTCCGAAATATGTAAACAAAGGTAGTAGATTTTGTGCATTTTGCAAATAATCGGGCAGACATTTGGGACAAGATAAATGCAACGCATAATCAATTAAATTCCGCAGTGCGCATCGGCTCGTAAATAAAAGAGAAAAACATTTATTGCAGGCAGTTGCTAATTGAAGTATCAAACAATAAATTAAACGAACTGATTAAATTCACGATATGAATCATTGTCCACGACTGTTAAGAACATATTTTCTCTTGTATAAAATATGTTGTCAAAGCGCTTTGCACCATTCAACGATTATAAATAACCGATTTAATTTTTCTTCTTTTGTACCGAACATACTTGATTCTCTGTACGACTGTGCTAAAATAAAATATAGCGTACAACATTTGTATCGTCGGCTCGGATGCTTTCGATGCAGGTGAGACAGAGATAAGCTATCGCGGACAGTGCCTCCCGAGAATCTTTTTCAAAAAGGGCACATGGTATATGTTTTATAGCATTAGTAAATAGAACAGAGTATATCAATATATAAAAGCCGTGTCAACCTTGATACGTAGACGTGATGTGCTCTGTTAAGGGCCGGTTTTTCCATCTTCGAATACAGTAATGAATAATTTTATTCGATGAATAACTTATTTTTGTGTCTTTCCATCTTCCAATAATTTTATTCTACGAATAAAATGCCTTAATCGCTGAATAAGTTATCTGTAGCTTGAGCACAGAATAGATAACTTATTTGTTGTTCTGCAGTTCGTATAGGTTCATAATTCATTTTTATTTCTATATTATGGATATTATCAATTTGTTTGAAGACAATGATAATTATTTAAATTATCAATTATTATATCCACATCGTACACACAATCTAAAAAATCGACCAGATTACATTCACGAACTGTCAAATGAAGAATTTTTTCATAGATTTCGATTAAAAAAAGAAACAGTTATCGAAGTTTTAAATTTAATTGAAAGATATTTGCGCCATAGAACTAATAGGTAAGTAAAGAATATTATGCAGGTAAACTAGTTTTCTTTCTTTTTTTCCGTACATTTTCTTCGTATATTCTTTTTACTACTTTCGTACTTTAATTTTAATGTTCTAGCTGTTCGATTGTTGAATGTTTGTGAGTTAAATTGTTTAGCAATATTTTCCCATGCCTTTTCTTTATCTTTTGATGTAACCGGATCAGTCTTCTTGTTTTCGATTATGTTTTTATAATTAATGCTAATATCTACTAACAATCTAATTTCATCGTCAATGAAATTTTGGGATCGATCCCTTTTTTGTTTATCCATTTTTACTAGAAATATGTTATTATAAAATATATAATCGTAAATAATGTGTGCATACTTACCGTAAACACAAATTTTCGGAAACTTAACTTATTTTGTGACTATTTTACTTGAAATGTCAAACGGCCGGATGTGTTTATTTTAAAAGTTCTTTATCACTGTCTTATACACGTAAGAATTGTATAATGTTATTCTTTTCTATCAACACAACGTGAAATTTGTACAGTAATTCAATGCTGCCAACATTGTATTTATTCTTATTTTACGTTTTATTCGTTAAATAACTATTCAACGAATAAAACATTGGAAAGACACAATTATTTATTCAATGAATAAATAAATACATTGAATAACTTTATTTAACGAATAGTTATTCGATACTTTATTCGAAGATGGAGAAACCGGGCCTAAGTCAAGCAGGAGTGAGCACAGATAATATTTGGATGGGTAACAGCTTGGGTATATTGTGAATATGCAAATCTTAGATGTACTTATGTTCTACTATACAGTTTTTTTAAGTATGGGATATATAATGTAATAGTACTGGTAGTACCACTAGATGGCAACCGAGTAGTAAACGAAGAAACTTTTATACTTTTGAAGTTAACATTACTATATATTTCTAGATATTTATGTTTGGAGGTTATACTAGAATGGGAATTTATGAAATTGACGTCACACAACACACATTCTCTCCTCCAGTACTGCATGTCTTTAGAAAAAGACGACAGGCTTGAAGAATGAGATAGTTTTGTATTACCAAGGCCTCTTTTCTCTTCTCAACGTATTGTCCTAATCCGATTTGATATTTGCTGTTTTATTTTGCGGTGGTGTTTGACGTATCTATGAGTTATCAGTTTTGTTATAATAATGAATTGTTTGCTGAAGATAAATTCCAAAAAAATAATAATACCGAAACACAAAATTATTCAACACATTTAAATACTGTTTTAGATTCTATCTAAGAGGTCATGGTAGTACTTTGGTGTTTCTTTCTTCGAGCTTGTCTGTCTGTAGTTCTTATTTACATAATAATTATATATTCTAAACTTACCTTTTAAAAATTTAAATGATTGTGCCTAATATTGGTAATTTTTAGTTGTTTTCAATATTGTCAGGTCGTGGTAAGTATCTTAACAAACTACACAACTAAATATAATAAAAATATTACTTACACTTTAAATACCTACATATTAAAACGATATGTACATGTGTTTTTCATTAAAATAAAACAAATAGCCATGAAAATACATAATAATTTGCGCAAGAACAACACATATGACAGAGGACCCGACAATGGTGGACGAAACGTGAGCCACTCCATAGCCATACCCTGGTTATAAAGGTTCTCTAATTCTATTACATTTTATTGCCATGTAACGGAGTACATAGTCAAACTTTTAACTAATATGCTCAAAGCTAATCATTTTTTTTTAAATATTTTATTTGATAAAACTCAAGTAAAATATTTTGAAAATAAATTATTTAAACTTTAAAGGACGATATAGAGAAATAAAGGACAAAATTGAGTTTTTACGAAGTAAATAAATCTAAAGGACAGTGCTTCCAAATAAAGGACTGTCCTTTAAAATAAAGGTCACCATACCTAGGATACCATATTTCTATGAATTACAGAAATTTTATGAAAATAATAATACCTATGAATATATTCATTCATAAATTAATATAATGATTGGAACATACTACAAATTTATTATTGAAGTTAAGGAACATAAAATTTATATTATATTTGAATGTATGTATATTCATTTATTATTTTGCGTAAAATTCTTTGCTCCTTTCGCGAATGTTCCTTCTTCTCCGCCACTGTCACCAACCATCCGACCGTCACACCAGTGGCCAGCGTCCAGCCAACCAAATCATTGGATAAACATTTGCACCCATGAATCTCTGCGCACATAACACAGCATCAATAACCACGATGCATTATGCATAGGCACGGATCCAATGCTCAAATTTACGAACACACATCACTGAGCGTCCCACTGCGTCCAACCGCGACTGCTTTTCCCACCAGCTGCAATTGCGCTAATCAATTCCCAAAGAGATACAAGGATATTCACAAGACGGAAGAATTTGATAAGTACACAGATCCAAAAAACATAAATATGAATTCGAACATCGTGCGTTAATGAATTTCATTGCGTGCTTGGGACAAAAACTGCTCCTTCAAGAGTAAAAATTATTTCCAAAGAAACTTTAGTTTATAGTGGGTTCCGGTCTTTCCAAATATTGCCATTTCGGAGTTTTAATTAGGATTAATATAACCTGCGTTCAAATACGTAACAATACTTCACTGAAAGCATTAATTTACCAGTAAAGACACTTTGAAAAACTATAACTGTGTTATTTAATTTTTTATTGCGAGAAAATAATAAATTGTTTTGCATTTTTCTCCCGTACTATATATTTTTATGCAAAATAAAAAAAATATGTATCTATATTTATATCTATATTTATCTCTACATTAACATATAAAAAAATAAAAAATCGTGGAAAACCCTATTACGGAACGTGCAGCTGTGTAAACAACCTTCGAGATAAGTTTATTTACTTGCGCTCGCCTTACGTTTTGTCTCGAAAGTTACTGGAAATTTTCTAGAATTTTTTAGATGAATTCAGCGCTAAAGGCAACGGGGCTCTCTGCACTTAAGCAGTTAGTTGAAGTCAGATAGTGCAGTGGTGTAAAATAAATGGTGAAATAAATAATGGGGTCTCGTGGCCGCGTGCCTGAGTGTCTGGTCGCGAATCTGAGGAACCGGGTTCGATCCTGACCGACGCCAAATAGTTCAAATTTGAAATAGCACAAAATTGACCCCTGTAGTGCACTCTCCACGCCAGCAATAAGTGCTTGTGAGGTGACGCCTAGTAAACGCCCGCATGGTACAAATATGTCATCATCATTACCGAATTTTGTGTACAAAGCAGAATGGCACACCCAGCAATGGGTAATATGCCATGATAATATATTTATTTAATAATTAGTGATATAAACATAGTCGAAATAAATATCGTGGAAATAAATGTTACGTTGTGTTAATAGTTTAAATAAATGAATAAATAATCTTAGTGTTTAAGTATTTAATAACATTCTTCGTTTTAAATTAGCGTTATGTAATATGTTTAATCTTAGTGATCGTTATTTTTATTATATTTTTCTTAATTCACCCAAATAAATAAACGTCACAGTAAGATATGCTAAACATATGTATGTTTAATATGCTGAAGGCATACAATGCTCATAAAATCATCATGTCAATTTTATAAAAAGTCGTTGCAGCCCAAAGTCAAATACTATATTCTAATTAAAATACGCCTACTCAATAAAAAATAATTTTAATTCAAACAAGCCTGAAATTATACACTCCAAATTCATATTCAAGTCAGAGTCAGAAAGAAGGCTATGCTATGGCAAACAAGACAAGGCTTCCCAGCCTACTGCAAGTCCGTCGTGTTTACATTAAATAGAATTTCAGAGCTGTCACCTCCCCACGTATAATTAATCTATCAGTGGTGCGAAGCCGCTCATTATGCTGCCATTTCTGCGTTTTCCACGCGGTAATTGTTTACGTTTTGAAACCTCCAAGTACAAATTAGCTAAACCGTCGTTTTATTATTATTATGCATGCGATATTTCCTACTTTTATTGCTCGATTTAACAGGCATACACGTGTTATTAATTTATTCCCGCTAATGTGTAATTAGAGTCAGATGAAATAAAGGAATTTTCAAACAGGCATTT
This sequence comes from Harpalus rubripes, assembly GCA_963082715.1. Lineage (NCBI taxonomy): Eukaryota > Metazoa > Arthropoda > Insecta > Coleoptera > Carabidae > Harpalus > Harpalus rubripes. Next base: position 12,272,987 of record OY720454.1, read on the forward strand.
TAAAAATATTTCATTATGGCTAGCTAGGCTACCGCGGATAGATTTTCGTTCCGGCAGGATGTGTGCAGAATTTTATGAAAAATTGTTGTATCATAAAAACATGTTAATAATTACTTGGTGTTAAATAAAACTGCACATGCAATCAAAATTAATTCGTACTCAGAATACAATTTTTATACATTTTCCTTACTTTAGTAACTAACTATACTCTATCCGTTTTAACTATAGAGTATTGGGTGAGATAGGGCCTAAGATTCTAGCTCTCTGATTGGTTCAAACGTGAACTGAGTTTACACAGTAAAATAACTGACGCGAAATTTAAATTTGCTTGACAACTGAATCAATTTTTTTGACGTCTGACATAAAATAAATAAAATTCAACAAAGTCAATAGTACACGATTTATTACATATTATTAATTTCTGTTCAGTTCTGTTTGTTAAGTATATTATTGTTCTTTTCGTTTATATAATTTTCATAGTGTTTTGGTGTTATATTTCATATTACATAGTTTTCGTTGTGTGCGTTTTCTTAGTTTTTAGTTAGTAGTTCGTTAATTTTTTATTGTTCTGTTCGTTAATATTATGGATAAAAATAGATAGATATGTACGTATAAGACAAAATTACTGAAAAAATGTCAATTAGAAAGATTTTTTTTAAATGCAGGAATGGTGCCAAAATTTGATTTTTTTATTTAATACATGTAAAAACGGCCGCGCTCGAAACGCCATCTAGTCTATAGTTAAAACGAATAGAGTATAGGTAAGTATATATTTTTTTACAACACCACATTCTAAAGTTGTCTTTATTTCACACTTGTCAATGGCTAAAATGTGTCATTATAAAAAAGTGTTAAATAAAATAATAACTGTAAAATAAAAAATCTGATGTGGCCAGCACATTACTTTCCGTTAGTTCTATGTATTTTGTACAAAGGTTATACAGAAAGTTCCTTGCAAAAGATTCTATTTCTTGTAATTTCCAGTAAATTTATAACAAAAACATACATATCAATTGCTCTTGCAGCTGTTTCCAGAGTTATAGCATAGCTGGCTAATTTATAATTTTTAATGTCTATATAATTTTTTTACTCATTATACATTAAATGAAGTATAAAATGCAGTCAAATCGTATAAAGAATAAAATATTCCTTAATATTTATAATAACATTAAATATGAAAAAATTATATTTAACATCATTTTTTCAAGAAAAACTGTTAAAATCTTCAAATGAGGGTACTTCCGGTCGACCAATTATAACCAAAATCTAATCAGCTCTTCATATGAATGTAACGAATAAGAATACGAAAGAATTTTAGTTTTTGGAATTGTAGTATTAGAAATTTTTGACACACACACACACACACACACACACACACACACACACACACACCTAAACACACACTCACACACACACACACTCACACACACACGCACGCTCGCATACACACACACACACACACACACACACACACACACACACACACACACACACACACACAAACATTATCGTAAAAATAGTAAAATCGTATTCTAGGGACCCTAAAACGTGCTTATTCATCAAAAACTCATCACCGAATTTTTTGACCAAAGTGACGTAAGGTAAAATAACTGAAATAAAAAATCACCAGTATCACTAATACTTTCATTTTTGCTCATTTTCTATCTTTTTGGAGAACTAAATAATTGCTATAATAACCACTAACAAAAGAAGAAAACAAACCACAACAGGTGAACTGTGACCTTGTATTTTCTGTTCAAATAGCACCACTAGTGACATCTGTCGCCACAATGTTTTTCTAGTTTTCATTGTTGTATTCAAGGTTTAAAAAGGTGTAAGTATTAAATTGTATTATGGAGTAAATAACGTGTAAGTAGTGAATAAAGTGAATAGTGAATACATTGAAGTATCTTGACATTTTTATCAAAATGACATTTTTCTTTTAAAATTTATTTTAAATTTGTTAAACTGAACATTGTTGTGTTGCAAAAAATTATGTATGTAACTTGTAACTAAACGGTGCTTTTTTTCGTTTCTGAGCTTTAAAGCACAGTTTAGCCACTAAAATACTATTTTATACAATCGTTTTTTTTATCGGTAAGTAACAGAGCTGGGCAAAGTACCGGAAAGTAGTACTTGAAGTACAAGTATCAAGTATCTTAATGTTTCTAAATGTGCTTGAAGTACAAGTACTTTCTTAATTTCTAAAGTACTTGTAAATTTGGGTACAAGTACTTTTTCAGATAATTGATATTTTTCTGATTATATAGACCTTAATAGATAATTAGTGACAAAATTTTCAATATGCGATATTTATTGGGTTATTTAAAACAAGCATTCCTTGCTGGGATCGCCGTATCACCTAGCGATCGTATGACGTAAAATTGACGTCATATGATCGCCAAGCGATGCGACAAGCTATACCGAGATGTTAGAATGACGTCATTTTTACGTCATGCGACCATCAGGCGATACGGCAAAGTTCCAGCACTTTAGTTAGGTAATACCGAGGGTAATATAAACATTATATGTATATGCAGTATGCAGATTGGAATTAATTTATTTATGCCAAAAAACTTGTAAATATATCTTTAATTTCATATTATCGCTGAAAATATATTTATTAATGAAATTCACATAATTATGTGCTACAGGATTAATACCACACCAGTATTAAGTACCAAGTACATGTGAATACACTTACTTTGTCAAATACAAAGTACTATAAATAGAAAGTACTTCAACTACAGCACTTGAAGTACTAAAAGTACTTGCAAGCCTAATAAAGTACTTTTCTTGCAAGTACTCTGCCCAGCTCTTGTAAGTAATATGAATCACTTACCGATCAGGAGGCGGTGGCGGAGCTGGAGGCGGATGTGGTAAGTAAATAAAAACAACGACCAAATGTTTAGTGTGCCAAAATAATTTTCAATTTTTTTTCTTTTAAATTATGTGCTTCTATCATAAAAAACTTAATAAGCATTGTGGTCAGTAAGTGCTCTTCTACCGGTATCGGATGTGTTGGAGATCGAGACGAACTCGAGATCTCCAAAATCATCCTCAATCAGTAGGAAGCACTTTACACCCTTAATATTTAAATAATTATTTATGAATTAGGATCAGAATAATAAATGAAAATTTTGCCATGAAAAATATTGAACCTGGTTTTGCAAATTTACCGTGTTTAAAAATTTTAATCACTCGTTGATCGGCAACCCGTGACTAATGACACCTTGTTACAAAACAACCGTTTTCGTTTTACAAACTTAAAACTGAGAACTACATATAAATTTTACTCATTATTGTAGATAAAAAAATCTGGTGTGGCCAACACAATACTTCCCGCCAATTACAGCCCGAGTCACAAAAAGATTAAGCTGATCCTTATTTTTGGATTGGCGAATTTTACTCTAATTTTGGCTATTTATTTCTTAAAATATAGTCTAATCTAATCCAAGTAACTACCTTTTTTGATAATAAAATGAAGATTAAATTTTAAATACAAGGGGTAGAATAGAATTCACTAATCCGAAAATGAGGATTAGCTTAAATTTTTTTGTGAATCTTTTATTTTTATTAATCTAAATACATACCTACATATTTACTTATGTAAACTGTATTGATTTTCTTTCCTATTGCTCTATTTACTTTTTTCTTTTCATTTGATTTGAATAACTGCGTAACCAAGGAGTTTTGTTTGTTTAAAACCTAGGCTCCGGGATTTAAATTATAGATAATTTTATATATTTATCCATAAAATATATACAAAAAGTATTAATGCAAATCTGTAGAAAATTTAACAATTTTTAATTTTTATAATAATATTGATCTCGAAGAAAAACTATTTTGAGCTTCAAGTAAAGTGCCTTTTCCGGTTATCCGATTTACACCAAAATCTAATGGGCTCTTTCCATAATAGAAAAAGGTCGATATACAAGGTTTCAAATTTTCCTGAGTGATAGTATTTGAGTTAGTCTCGGGCCACACTATGCGTTTTGGCGGGACCAGTTTAACGGGACCAGTTTAACGGGACCGGTTGACCGGGAAGACAACAACTTATTGTTTTAAATTTAAATGAATGCGTCCACACTGATGCGGTTGCGGATCGGTTGCCGGATACTACCGCAGCATGTTGCGGTTTGAACGGACGGTCAATTTGTCGCATGAAAACTACAAAACATTGGAAATAATGCGAGTGTTCACAAGGGTCTGATTTTGTTTTATAATAGACAACGTATACTATTTGGGCTCTGCACTGATCAGACGTTGGTCCGACTGTGTCCGAATCGTGTTGTCAATGCTGCCGTCCTGTTTAGCGGGATATATGTGGACGCTGTATGATCCATCCCGTTTAACAGAAAGCGGTTTTACCGGTCCCGCTAAAACGCATAGTGTGGCCCGGGCCTTAGATTGGAGGATCCACACATATATAGACACATACACACATACATAGACACATACACACACACGCACACACACGTACACACAGACATCATCGTGAAAATGTTAAAATTGGATTCTAGGGACCTTAAAACGTGGTCATTTACCAAAATCTCGATATGCGATTTTTAGCACGATCCCTATAGCTCCCTTACAATGGGTAGCGAGAGTTAAAAAACCTAAATTATTTTCAGTTTATTTTAAATCACTCTGCAACAAATAATGAAAGGTTAATACGTCAAAACTGAATAAATAACAATTACGATTGTCATGCACCGACCAGGTAATAATTGATTAGTTTTTTCTTTTGTCAAAATTAAATTCATTATGGTTGTTATTAATATTTCGTCAAAATTAAATAAAATATTGTATAGACCACGCAATCGGGAAAACAAATATGATCATTTTGGTTGTCATTCGTAGAATAGACATAGCAGCAGGTCAATTATAATCCTTTTGATTCCTGTACAATTCTCCATGTAAAGTCCTCTTTCTTAACCCTGTCACCAGCACACATCTTATCTTCTTATCTTTTCCTCTCTGGTTATGACATGTATAGTGTTGGTGGTCGCTTGTGATTGTTATTTAAAGCAGCCCTTGAGGCTGAGCTTAGGACAGAGGGCAGTAGCAGTGGAATCAGTCCCAGTCCGGATAGGAAAGCAGGACGTAATTGGACGCAAAGCTGGGAAAAGTCAAGCAGGATAGCAGGACAGAGAAATGGTCCAGCTCCAGCTGCTGTCCGCCGGTTTCAATTACTCCACTTCCTGGCTAATGAGAGATGGACACGCGAGAGGAATTGTGACGAACCAGGGAAGGCGGCAAAGGAAGATTTAGGAAGGAGCAATATTTTAATACAATTAAAATAATAATATCTGTTTGAAGCTGTCATCGGCCTTCTTAAGGGATAGTTATTTATGTATAGTTAACATATACAGTTTATTTGGACATTTCGGGGAACAATTTCTCCCATCTTCAGCATTAAATTAGTTTAAAGAACCTATTGGTCTGCTTACACATTTTTCATTCTATATGGGATTGTTTTGCTCATAACACACCGAACAGAGAATATTTAGGAAATCTGGGACACACATCCCTTCGTACTTGTGTAAAATCATTGGTAACGTGATGTTTGCGAGTAACACCCTTATTGGATCACAATGTTTAGTAACAATTAGTCGATGCGTGGCCCCCATCAATGGTTGTGTTGGACGAGATGTTCAAATTTTAATTTTACATAATTTTGTTAACAAATGACCAAGATGTTTGTTAAAATTGACGAAAATGTTGTTCTTAACATTGTTGTTTAGTCAAGAACGTTCTTGACTAAACAACACAACCATTGATAACACATAACCTTCCGTCAGTTCCATATATTTTGTACATACAAATTCCATATAGAAAGTTTCTTGCTCAAGATTCCATATTTCAAGTACTACCTTTTTTCAGTTGTATGTATTTTTTACAAATTCCATACAGAAAATTTCATGTACCTAAGAGATTATATATTTCCAGTAAAATTATAACACAAACATGTCAATTGCATTTGACACTGGCATCTGTCAATCAGCATTTTCTTAATATAGTAGCGGTTTCCATGATTATAGCATAGCTGGCTGCTTTATGAAATTTAATTTCTTTATAATTTTTTAACTCTATATCCATTGAATATGAAGTATAAAATGTAATCAAATCGTATAGAGAATAAAATATTCTTTAATATTTATAATAACAGTAAATATGGAAAAATTATATTTAACAGTGTTTATTCAAGAAAAATTGTTAAAATCTTAAAATTAGGGTACTTTCGATTGAGCAATTATAACCAAAATCGAATCATCAAAGAATTATAACTTTTTTAATTGTAGTATTTGAGTTATCGGATCCGAAAAAATGGTCATACACACACACACATACACACTCATACATACATACATCATCGTAAAAATAGTAAAATCTTATTCCAGCGACTCTAAACCGTGCTTATTCATCAAAAACTCGCCACCGAATTTTTTGACCAAAGACAATACCTTCCGTCAGTTTTGTGCGTTAACTATTGTTTGTCAGGATTAAAAAAAAAAAAAAATTCTTGAAAAATTAGTCTAATTTTCCACTCGGAAGACATCGTGTATCTTCGGTGGCCCTGCCGCCTTGATGGCTAGGCTCTAATATTTTTTAGTTGCCCTAGCCCCTAGCGTGTACCCTCTGATTTTTTAAATATTTAATTCTACACTGTTAAACATGAACACCACCAATATTTTAACAAAAAATTACAGAATTTCAAAGAAAGTTTCCCATAAAGCCCCAATATTTTTAAATTCTGAGCCTTTTTCTTAAAATAAATATTTTTGAAAAGTCTCTAGTTTAGACGAAAAATGAAAATTTTGCAAATTTTAATAAAATATGAGACCCTCACTGCAATCTACAGACAAAAATCAATACTACATACCTGAAAATTTTTATAAAATATTAATAATTATTTTTATGTTTCATAACACATTCAGATAGATTAAATATATTGTAGTTTAAAGTATTTTTTGGAAATTTAATTTTTTTATTGAGCAAAACCAATAAATCGATATATTTTGCATTGGATGATCAAAAATCAATACATGTTCTGGCATCTGTATGGAATATCCTGAACTAATATGTTTATAATAAATTATTTAAACAAATGTATTTTAACTTATAAAATTATTTTTTAAATATGTTTTTCAATTTTATGCTTTAAAAATGAATAACAACTAATCTTTTGTAAATTGTTAATAACAATATTTATAACCTCAAATCTCAAATGCCAGCTGACGGCAATTGTTAAACAATTGTACCTACCTACATTGATTAGAACAGAAAACAAAACAAATTTAGGCAATTTTTATTTGACTTCAAGGTGGTATTTGGTAAGAAAACATTTGTTTAAACAGCAGATATGCAAATAAGTTATATTTCAGGTGCTATAAACCGGTTTGAAAAATGTTATGGATAATAAAATGAATCAGTTTGTGTTTGGAGTACCTACTAAACTTGAAAAACCGGTTTGTGGAAGTGAACTCGTTATAAAAACAATATTTTATGTATTATAATAATAGGGTATGTATATTTGTAAATAATAATCATTATATGCCATTGTTATTACTAAATATGCATTGTTTATAAAATTGCAAATCAGCTGATTACAAGATACATCTAAATGCATACATTACAAATGTTATGTTTGGAGTTATCCTGCGAAGAATATTGTTGTTTAAGGGATAAAATATCGTAGGACTAAACTTCAGGGGTTATTTTTATGTTCTAGCTACTTAATTCAGTTTTGGATTACAGCCAAATAAGAATGCAGGCCAGTACAGATATCAAATAAATGAAATAATTCAGCAGTATTAAGACATTTTTCATGTTGTAGGTACTTGGGGACCGTACAAAACGACCTGCAGGTATCTCAATAGTACTATGCGATGCAGAAAATTTTGCAAAAGGTTACCAAATTGTATTCGAAGACTCTACTAATCATAACAGAAATCAGAACTCAAAGAGATGACGTGAAAGAACAAAATATTGGGAAGAATGTCTTGAACATAGCCTAGAGGACAATAATTTTATTGTTAATTTAGTATTTTTGTGCTAGAATTTAGTACCATTATAAACTGAATCTGCTGATGTATAATTGATTTACTTTTGATGAAAATTTTGCCCTGAAAATTTTAACCAAGAAAAAATAAAGTATGTCAAATGAAATGTATAAGATTTTAACGATATATTATAACTATAGTTTATAAATTTGATACTTTTGTACTCAGAATTTCATGCTGAGTCTTTTGATATATAACATAACTTTTAATGAAAATTTATTGTTAAAAAAATGGGATGAAAACTGCAGGTGTCATGTCATTGTGATATAGATATATTTTTTAATTTATTTCGTATTAAATGTTTATTTCTGCAAACTACATTATATGTACAATATTTACAATAAGTTATTGTTAACAATTAATGTTTATAATATTCATTAACAATTAAGAAGTTCTTTTTTGTACACTTTTGTAATGAATACAACCAAATATAGATAGTATTGAATATAAAAATTGGATAATATGTGTAATATTTTATTTGTTAACCTCCTAGAATACATATAATAACAATAATTAATATAAAAATCATAATACATTGTCAAAATTTGAAGAAATTCCAATGTTTTTATTTTGGTATTTAGGTGCCGGCGCTTCCATATTTCACATACCACAAATAATTTGTTAATATAACACAAGACGTATTCAGGAATTTTTTTGCTAACCAATTCTCGAGTATATCTTCTCTGAAAATAAAGTTCAATCATTTATTTTGTACTTTTTATAAACTATTGTGTTATATTTGTTGATTTACATATAAACAATAGCCAAAAAAAACTATTGAATGTTTTCTGAAAACAATTATTTTTAACTACGGTACTGGATTTGATGAAGGTCAGATAATTGTTGAGAATAGGTAGAGACATCATGTGTAACGGTGGTTGTAATTAGTACTAACGACAAAAAGCAACAATTTCATATTTTAAAACAATTAATACGAAATGGTTTATTTTAAAATATAGCTGTATCAAATAATAAAATCTGAAAAAATAGTGTTGTTTGTATATTTCCCCAATGTCCATTATAAGTATATTTGTTTATCGTTACTGTCATTTGACATTTAATATTATAATTATTGTATATATTAATTAACAAGTAATTATTTGTTATTTTTTTGAGGTTAAATGTAAATAAACTCATAAAAAAATATTACTTAAAAATCATTATTTAAAAATTGTTTATAAAATCATAGTTCATATTATTGCCGAAAGATGCCTCAACTGGTATTGATTTTTGCTAATACAATGCAAAATCAATCGATTTTTTGGTTTTTACTCAATTAAAAATTATATTGTCAAAAAATATTTTAAACTACAATATATTTAATCTGTCTGAATAAGTTATGAAACTTAAAAATAATTATTAATATTTTATAAAAATTTCCAGGTATGTAGTATAGATATTTACCTGTAGATTGCAGTGGGGGTCTGATATTTCATTAAAATTTACAAAATTTTCATTTTCCGGCTAAATTAGGCACTTTTCAAAAACATATATTTGAAGAAAAAGACTTAGAATTTAAAATAAGTGAGGTATTATTTGAAACTTTTTTTAATATTCTTTAATTTTTTGATCTGACATTCCGTTGATCAGTCAGCTGATTTTGTTACTATTTGATATATAATAACAATAACAATACGTGGTGTAAAGAGTATAAATAAGTAAATACTCAATTTAAGAGTGAAAAGGGAATCAAAGAAAAACAAAAGGGTGCGTTTTGCAAAATTACAATTGTTTGGTAAGCATATCTTTTAAATTAAATAATCTTTTAGTTAAATTTCCGTTTATATTTACAGGGCCGCTCCGTGCGGGCGGGCAGATTGTGCCCCGTACAAAGGCCATACAATTCCTGAAATGCTTTAGTTTTTTCAGTACAGACGCCTTCTTTAAGGGGCTTAATTTTCATATGCCCCCAAATACTCATAGAACACGGTAACTTTTTACCACTCGTGTTTTCGAACACAGTCGGCAGATGCGGTATCTACCGGTAGAATTTTCGTAAATGCGTATGTATTTTCTATAAAATCTTCTATGTACATTACCTTTCGACAGTTGTATGTATCTTATACAAAAAGATCCTACATTATAACACAAATATACTACGACTATGTCAGTTGCACTTGACACTTACATCTTTCAATCAGAATTTTGTTAATATAGTAGCTGTTTATAGCATAGATGGCTAATTTATGAAATTTATTTTCTTTATAATTTTATAACTCTATATCCATTTAATATGAAGTATAAAATGCAGTCAAATCGTATAGAGAAAACAATGTTCTTTAATATTTATAATAACATTAAATGTGAAAAAATGATATTTAACATCGTTTTTTCATGAAAAACTGTTAAAATCTTCAAATGAGGGTACTTCCGGTTGACCAATTATAACCAAAATCTAATCAGCTCTTCATATGGATGCAACGAAGAGGAATACGAAAGAATTATAATTTTTGGAAATGTATTAGAGTTATCGTAGACGAAAAGTTTGTTACACACACACACACACACACACACATACACACACACACACACACACACACACACACACACACGCACGTTCACATGCCCGCCCGCTCGCACGCACACACACACACACACACACACATACATACAGACATCATCGTAAAAATAGTATTGTATTCTAGGAACCTTAAAACGTGCTTATTCATTAAAAACTGACCAAAGACAATACTTTCCGTACATAAAGGTGACGGAAGATAAAAGTAAATACATGTTATTTTTATTACGTAGAATTATAGTGCCCTGATCAAAGAAGTGAATGTTTTGTTTTTGTAAGCGATTTCATGGCATTCTAATTTTGTGTAAAAAAAATTAACATGTGTTCGTTTTTTCCATTCATGACCCTCTCATTATAGCCATATTTTAATCAAATTAATATAAAACTGTACATGCATTTTTCTAAAAAAAAATCGTTATGTAAGGAAATAAAAATATTGTATCACTTAATTGACAATTAAATTTTCTAATGAATGAGCAAATAAAAAATATATGTTCTCATTTAAAATAAAAAAAGTTAGGTCCCGTATTTTGAGAACCACTGGACCAGTTATTTTTTCGAGATTAATGTTATTATAAAAATTATAGATTATTAAATTTTCTATAGATTTGCATTAATACTTTTTCTATATATTTTATGGATAAATTTTTAAAATTATCTATAATTTAAAAATAATAATAATAATAATAATAATAATAATAATAATAATAATAATAATAAATGTAGGTATGTATTCAGAATAATAAAAATTAACGATTCACACAAATGTTTAAGCTAATCCTCATTTTTGGGTTAGTGAATTCTATTCTATACTGGTATTTCAAATTTAATCTTTATTTTATTATAGCTGCGTTGGCTCAATGGTTAGAGCAACGCCTAATGTCATGAGTGCCCTCGGGGCTCTGAGTTCGAATCCCACTAATTGGGATTTAATCCTTTTGAGGGGTTTAAAAAAGGTCGTTACTTGGATTAGATTAGACTATATTTTAAGAAATAAACTGTCAAATTTAGAGTAAAATTCGCTAATTCAAAAATAAGGATTAACTTAATCTTTTTTTGCGACTCGGGCTGTAAATGGAGGGAGGTATTGTGTTGGCCACACCAGATTTTTTAATTTACGGCAGTTGCAATTCTACTATCACATAAATCCTTTCTAGTACATTTTATCATAATTCTAAATGTAAAATGAAAGCAAACTGAAATCATTGTTAGTAAGTGAATTTTTGCGGAAGGGTAGATGCCCCTGTTTCCAAATCTCTCCTCCGTCGTTGTGTAGGGCGCTGACAGAGGCCGCTCAGCCGCTCATCACTGGCGGAAACCCCACAAGGCTTTATTTTGTTTAATTAATGAAAGTCCGCTTTGTGAAGAAGACGATTAATTATTTCTTTTTCCAAGCCAACTTCTTGTTTGTCGCGAGTTTTGTCTTTGAC